>WWET01003042.1:101336-117265 GCA_011038615.1 Limnodynastes dumerilii
GCTTTTAAACATGATCTGTGACTAATTCCCGGCCGCAGCTGTTTACATGAGGGCCGCTGGCTGGTTGCTAGGATACAAGCCAGCCTTCATGTAAACAGTTGAGGCCGGGAGGACTTAGTCAGGCTAAGTACCGGCCGGAGCCCAGCAGGTCTCGTCGGCAACCGCGGCCCGCATCACTGGAGACAAAAGGCATGCCCTGAACCACTAATGGTGGAGCGGCCCGGGGGGCACCACTGACCCCAATGGTGGAGCGGCCCGGGGGGCACCACTGACCCCAGCCTAGCCTGCCCCTGATTCTGTACCCCAGGTTCTGGTAAGGGAAGTGAAAAAGAAGCTTGGGGTTTAAGATAGCTCCTGCTCCTTAGCAGTGCAGAGGAACTGAGTTCTATTACAATCAAGAGTAGGGAGCAGCGGAGTGATTTACTCTGCTGGCTGCAGAAAAAGCTGCACTGGACGAAAGGCAGATTAGTGTTGCACTGTTACAGGCAGGAGCGTAGTGAGACCAGTTTAAGTGTTATGCGATTGGACCCTATTAAAGGATACAAGTGCCTAACTAGTGGAACTTATACCAATATTTACAACAACTTGGTAGTTTAAAATCTGTTTGTGATGTAAAATTTTGCTCTTTACTGAAAGTTATATGGGGAAAAATGGATTGGCAGCTATTTATTTTAGTGCACAAACAGATTTTTTTGTCCTAGATATACTGCTGTTATTCACTCTCTAACAATATTTAGAACGCTGTTAAATACTTTGATCCAAAACACAAAATAATTGCCTAAGAACTGTGCAAAATCTTGGCATCAGGCTCCCTTTTCTTCAGTTATGATAACAGAATATTTTATCACGGAAGAGAAGTGGTCTGAACAGCTCGAATGGTTAAATCGTGCACTCGTTGCTTAAACTAGATACACATATAATAACTTCTACATGTATTGGCAGTTTTATGTAGATAGATTTTCTTTTCCACTGCTTTTGTGAATATGGATGAAGGGCAGTTTTTCCAGACACTTCAGCATTGCAATAATTACAGCAGGAGAGCTTCTGCTCAATTCCTCAGTTATTTTTATTTTTTTAATCAAGAGAGAGATTTCAATTGAAGATGTTAATGTGAAGAGGTTATTCTTTATTGGTGCACTCAGGATAGGACATATTGTGTTTTGCACACTGGAAAAAAGAAATGTAGCTAATAATAGAACATTAGTATATGTATAAAATTAATTTAACGCTTAGGCCTAGAACATGCAAGTATCACAAACAGTTCTATTACTTGTATTAGTCATTGCCAAATCAATGAAGTTTCAGTTTGTTTTTTATTGTGAACTCTTAGCAATAGTTATTCCTTTCTATCTATGAACACCACCACATACCTACAGTTGGACCCAGATAAAGCTCTCACTGTTGTAATGCTACTTTTGTGACATAGGGCCTGATCCAGACCTACGCATGAGAGCCGAGCGTATTACCACTTCAGCGTAAAAACTTTCACTCCCATGACACTCCCCTTACCTTTACCTCCGTACGCCGGCTGAACCCTACCTTAACTTTTCCCGGCGTCGGTCCGAATTTTCGTAGCGACGCGCTGATCATACCGGGCTAAGCACGCCCATACTGTACAATTTTAATGGCTCCCCCCGCCTACATTCCCTAACTCCAGCGTCCGTACTAACTGCGTAATAGAAACACGCCCCGTCGTCGGAAAATCCGCAAACAATACGGACGCCTGATTCGCCGCTACGAAAAGGTCTTTGGTACGACCGGAAGTTGTCACTCTGTACATGCGCAGTGCGTTTTTTCTGCCGAATTTACGCTTACGACCCGCGTACGATCGCTTGCAAGCGTAGGTCTGGATCAGGCCCATAGTGGGAAAGGTAGATTATAGCCCATTAGTAAATCATTAAAACTTTGTTTACTTATCATTTAACAGTTGAGAACTTCCTACAGACACCAGACAATGGAGCTGATGTCATCCTTTCAATTCAAAGGATGAGTCATAAACTCTCTTTGTAGGACATTGAATAGGTGATGTCAGCTATATTGTCTAATCTCTATAGGAAGCCGGTAACTGCTAAATAGTAAGTAAACATAGTGTTAATGATTTCTGAAGCCCTATCAACTTTCTCTAGCAGGTGGGCCTGCCATGCATGCACGTTCATGCCATGTATAGCAGACGTTTCCCTGTTTTTGGGAAAGGTTTAATTAACTGTACATGATGGCTCCCATCCTTATATTTTTTATTTAAATAAAAAAAAATTTTAATGTATACCATATATTTGAAAACTTAACACACAGCTAAAAACACACAAGAGAGTAAAAAAAAAATATTGAACTATTCTGATGGGAGCTTTTAAGAGAACTGATCTGAATCCTATCAAACATCTACTGAAAGAACTGAAACATGCAGTCTAGAGAAGGCGTCCATCTAACCTGAGATAGCTGGAGCAATTTACTCAGGAAGAATGGGCCAAACTACCTCCGGCAGATGAAGAAGTCTCATCAAGAGCTACAGAAATCACTTGATTTCAGTGTCACAGGTTGTGCAACAAAATAGCTTCATTTTTTACCATGCTATTTTTATTTGTTTTATAATCTGAAATACTCTGTTGAATCAATATTCAAATGCAATGTCTGATTTCTATAAAATATGGAATAAACAATGATAAATGGCAATAACCTTTGTCAATTTCTGATTATTTAAAAGAAAAAATGTTAGTTTTTTTCCGTTGAAGGTTAACAACAAATTTGTCCTCACTGTACTTTTAGATCATCTTATCTGGTGAGCAGTTTATATTATTAGAGTTTTCATATGCTATCCTTTGGTCAGAGTTTTTTATTTATTATCTAGTGATTGGTTTAAGATGTGATCATCCGTTGAGAGATTTTAGATGCAGTCACCTGGTAAGAGGTTTAGGATACATTCATATAGTCAGAGGGTTCAAATGTGATCGCATGGTATAAGCATTTAGATTTATTTTGTGAGCTTTTAGCCATTCATCCAGTTGAGAGTTTTAAGATGTTTTCATTTTATTTGAGCTATTCAACTATAATTACAATAATGCTTAAGCAACATGAGTGGAAATCTTTTTTTCATAAAAACCCATTATTGCATTTAAGGGGACCTTAACATTTACATGTTAAATGGGAGCGGTGCAGAAATGTGGCGTATATGTTATTGTACAATTTACATACCTCCCCCATCCTAAAGAGTAGAAGCGCTTCAACTTCCAATGCTCTGTGACCAGAATACTTACCAGGACAGAAATCCATCCTAATACCACCCACACAAGCACCGCTGTGTCAAAGGAGCTTTTTCCGATTGTATCTATCAGAAAACACTCTTTTTGTGCGTAGTTCTGGATCCGGTCCAGAGTTATTGAAATATGCCTTTATTTAAAAAAATGAAGAACTTAGTAACAAAAAATATTCCCCAGCTGATATGTCCTTGATGAAGGTGTGTATAATTTATTTTTATATTTTTATATATTTACTCATATCTTTATTTAGTTTTTACTATATAAATGTTACGCTATTAGGAAAGTAAATATCTTAACAACTCATATCTTTATTTAGTTTTTAAGTTAGTTATTTATAGAAATCTAAAAACGAAATATGACTTATAGATAGTGATATTGGGCCTGATCCAGAACTACGCCGATGCACTGTGCTTACTAAAGCAGAGCGTATCGGCGTCCACTCTCCCCGACACTCCCCCTGTGCGGCCGTATTTTCCCTTGCTTACGCCGGCTGAAGGCTACGGCCTAAGCAATGGAAAATACGCTCGCACAGGAGCGTTGTTAAGCTAAGCCCTCCCTCATTAAACTAACTCCCCCCGCCCACCTTCACTAACCTTAACGTAGTAATGCTGGGGGACGCCCCCTCCAGCGTCACTACGCTGTTCCTACGGATGCCCGATGGGCTTTTCAGCCTATCTTACGCCTGCCGTAGCTAGTACGGCAGGGGTAGTTCTGGATCAGGCCCATTGTAACAGACACATTTAAGTAGATTCCTATTATAGGCATATCTATAATAGGTGCAGGGTGTGCAGTGCACACGGGCCCCTCAGAACAGGGGGCCCTGTGGCATTCATCCTGCAACCATGGTTGGCAGGGGAAGGGGGGCCATTCAGCATCTATTTCTTCCCTCTAAGATCACCTGGAGGGAAGAAATAGATGCCGGATGAGCCCCCCTTCCACTGCCTATTTGCGGGCCTAAAAGCGGCATACATCGCAGTTAGGCCATGCCCCCTTTGATTTCCAGGAATCGGGACAGTCCTGTCTCAGGTAAGGGGGAAGAGGCATGTACAAATCCTGCACAAGTGCCCCCTCACTTCTTAAAACGCCCCTGATCCCTATCATTATAATCAACACCTAACACTGCAATGTGGTGCATTGAGAGTAAGCACAGCACGTTTTAGAATATAGAAATGTTTTTTAACACTGCGTATACCCAGAAGACATATACTGTATACACAAATGTGTGTGATGATCAGCTACATCCATTCTGGGCATATTCCCCCTAACATTTCTAGGGTGGTACAAGATGTTTTCCGACATTGGTTTGAGACCATATGTATGCAAGTCACATGCCATGATAAGTTGTAAATTACACAGTTACAACACTATACTTACTGACTACATCGCGTTCTTAGTTTATAATCAGTAATCAGGACTTACTGCGGCAAGTGCCGCCTGTCAGCGGCTCTCTCCAGGGAGGTGCCACTCTCAGTAGTGGCAGCTCCATCCATGATGTCCACTGTATGCTTCCCTGTATATTGCTGGCACCAAACACTGCTTTCCTCCAGTGCATGGGTGCTGCCATCTTGGATCTTGGCACATGATCTGCAGCAGCCAACCAGGGACAAACTAGGAGAAGCACATAATCTGCTGCTGCAAGCCAGGAGAAGCACATGACCTGTCTGTCCAATCCAGGTCAGCGGTGTTATATTTAAACCCAGAGCACTGAGTTCTCAATGCCAGAACAACTTGTTCATTCAGGGTGCCTGGTTCCTGTCTTGCATCTTGTGAGAACTCTGGTTTCAGGTTACAGCTAGTAACCTGCTGCTCAGCTGTAGCAATCAGCCTGATTTCTTTGTCAGCAGAGTACAGACTGCAGTGTTACTCCAGCTTCAAGATCTCTGCTGTTACATACTGTCTATCTTGTTCAACAGCCTGCAGAGTATTGCTCCAGCTTCAAGACCTCTGCTGTTACAGACTATCTATCTTGTTCAACAGCCTGCAGAGTATTTGCTCCAGTTTCAAGACCTCTGCTGTTACAGACTGTCTATCTTGTTAAACAGCCTGGATAGGATTGCTCTATCCTCAAGACCTCAGCTGTCTGCAGACTGGTAATCCTGTCCCAGTTCAAGCCTCCTGGTCCAGCCCAGAACAAGTCTAATCCTGTTCCAGTTCAAGTCACCCGGTTCGGCTCAGGTCAAGTCTGATCCTGCTCCAGTTCAAGCCACCTGGTCCAGCCCAGGTCAAGTCTGATCCTGTTCCAGTTCAAGCCACCTGGTCCAGCCCATGTCAAGTCTAATCCAGTTCCAGTTCCAGTTCAAGTCACCTGGTACAGCCCAGGTTAAGTCTAATCCTGTTCCAGTTCAAGTCACCTGGTCCAGTCCAGGTCAAGTCTAATCCTGTTCCAGTTCAAGCCACTGGTCCAGCCCAGGTCAAGTCTAATCCTGTTCCAGTTCAAGCCACCTGGTCCAGCCCAGGTCAAGTCTGATCCTGTTCCAGTTCAAGCCACCTGGTCCACTCCAAGTCTAGTCTTGGTTCAAATTCCACTCCGGCCAGTCCAGGTTCAGTCAAGCCTTGTTCCAGTTCCACTCTTGGCCAGTCCAGGTTCAGTCAAGCCTTGTTCCAGTTCCACTCCTGGCCAGTTCAGGTTTAGTCAAGTCTTGCTACAAGTTCTACTCCTGGCCAGTCCAGGTTCAGTCAAGTCTTGCTCCAGTTCCGGTCCTGGTCTAGTCCACGTCAAGTCTTGCTCCAGTTCCATTCCTGGTCAAGCCTGTATCCCTTTGCCTACTAACCCATGAGCAAATCCTATATTAAGGCTCCAAGCTTACACTACCTTGCTGAACCACCACTATCACGTTCCTGGGAACCCAGAGCGGATACCCACCCAAGTCAGTCTGTGATACTGATTAAGGAAAGGGTTACTTCAATATTGTGCAACCTTACTGGGTATCAGCATTGGTGGACATTGGGATGAATTTTGGTTAAAGATGAGTAACGTTCCTAATTAACAAACTTACCCAAAGGTGTAAAACTTCTTCAAGTAACATGTAATTGGTATTAATATGCTGTTTCTGAATATCTATAAATGCTAAATATTTAAAGAAAACTCATACTCTTATTTATTTATATAGACCTGGATCCATGCCTCTGTGCATTTTTAGTACATGCTAAGGTCTGATAGTCCGCACGTAAGAAGGAATTGAACTCTTATGTCACTCCCTTCTCACAGACGGACTATGCAGCAGTTACGTGAGACTTTGGGCTGGATCCAAACTTAAGTGCTTGAAATGAGTTACTCCTGGGCTAAACCATGTTGATTGCAGGGGAATCATATTTCATCTGTTGCAAACAGTATTAGAGTTGAGAGGTGATGTTTACTATCCCAAGTCTAAATAACAGTGTAATAGTAAAGCTGGTCAGTATCTGTGTGCAGTAAGCAATCCAAAGATATATCCCTGCATGCAAAGAATACAATTAACTTGACTCCCCCTGAAATCAACATGGTTTAGCCCAGGAGTAACTAATTTCAAGCACTTATTTAAGTCTGGATCCAGCCCTTTAAGACTAATGTTATAGGGAAACTATAATGCAGAATAACTAGGTACCTTTATTTATTTAGTAACAGGTTTGTATATAAAGCCATCACTTCAAATAGTGCTTTACACATTCAAACAATAATTTACATCATAATATCCATTAATATGATAGGTATAAGAAGTTGGATTTGCAACCCCCCCTAGTGCTAAACATAAGATTGGTTATAGGATTATGTACTCTATGTAAATGTATGCTGATAATAGATGCTTGCAGTTCCACAGTGTTAAGGTTGACTTTGATTACCAGTACAATACAGAAACAGAATTACAGATGTAATACTCCAATATTATTTTAGTTTTCTGTATTTTGTCATTGTTTAAAATGTAGTTGTTGGTGCAATTCGCTATGATCAAATGCAATGCTTTTCTTACAGTGACTCTAGTATTATCACACAAAATGGAAGTTGCTCAGATCAATTTATAGGTAAATGCAAACAGGTGCATGAAAGGCTGGGGGGTAATCTGCTAGCAACAGAAACACAGGAAAGAAAATGTCTCAGCAACACTGCCATTACCCAGTAACAGACTATACCATTCTATCTGTAACATATTCACAGGATAGAGAATGTCCAGCAACACTGCCATTACCCAGTAACAGACTATCTGTAAAATAAAATGCAGAAATGTCTGTTATACATATTTGCAAATATATGATAAGCCACCAGCCACCGTCAAGGACTTTCTGCATATAGTGGTCCTAACTCTAACAATGAGAGTCCCAATGATGGGTTATATATATATTTTAAAATTGAGAGCTAACTTATCTTAGGAGGCGGTTGCAGTCCCTGGTTAGAAACTTTGATTTCTAAAATAGACACCGAAACTTCCTTTTCAGATGTCCCTATTTCGAATACCACCAAGTTTAGAATTTTATTTCAGAATGGGTGAGTATGCTGATCGGCATACTCACCCATTCCGTTTTGCGAATGCCGCCGCCGCTACTGCAGGACCAGCACCACAGGAAAGGCAAGTAACCTCTCCAGGGTTAGGGTCAGACTGCAGGGAAGAGAGGGTTGGGGTCAGGTTGTGGAAGAGGGATGGTTAGGGTCAGGCTGCGGGAGATGAAGCATTAGGGTCAGGCTGCGGGAGATGAAGGGTTAGGGTCATACTGCAAGGAAGGGAGAATTAGGGTCAGGCTGTGGGAAATGGTGGGTTAGGGTCTGGCTGCTGGGAAGGGAGGGTTAGGGTCAGGCTGTGAGGAAGGGAAGGTTAGGGTTAGGGTAATAAAAGGGGAGGGTTAGGGTTAGAATTAGAGGAAGGGTTGGGGTAGTTTTTTGCCTTACCTTTCGTAGCTCCGAAAGTTTGGTGCTCTGTGGATCGATTGCTATGCCTCATCCAAACGGCTGTATCGAAATAGGGATATTCTTTCCGTAGACCCACACTCCTTAGGAGGCACTCCTTAAAGCCCCCAAAATATCTGCTGTGGTACTACACCCCCTCTCAGCTGCTGCTAGTACCTCCAGTATTAACCAGCTGCTTGATTGTAACAGCCCTTCTAACTCACAATTGACTGGTACACTTTTTTTTTTACATTTATTAAATGATTTGAGTGACAGACCAAATGTTTCTAGTTAACTTGTGACTTTTACTAAAGTGACTAATTGCAAAGTTATGGGTCAGGAAAAACTAGAAAGTAAAATAGCCATAGGGAGATATTGTGGTACTTCTGTACCTCCACTGTGCTCAGCAGAATATCAAACAATTTGCTAAAAGCATAGAGCTGCTGGTAATGCAATCAAAAGAAGTGTTTTATTATGCCAATATGTCACAAAAAAAAAAATGCTTCATGACTTCCACAGAATGAGTCACAAAATTGCTGAATCATACGCTCAGCTAAAGTACTTTAACTTGCAGAGGGAAAAAAAGAGCACATAATTCTGTAAATTCCTGCAGTGATTGTTGCCCGAGCCAAGAACAGCAAAAGCCAGAAAGGAAAAATGCTGTGGATGAAAGAGGACATGAGGATGTCTGATTAACTGAGCTCACTAAATCTTTTATATTCTTGTGGATGCTTCCTCTGACTCTTTCCAGGCTGGTGCAACGTCACACAATTAATGTAAGGGAAGCACTGGTAGAATATCTATAAACTAAATTAGTTAGGTACCTTAAGTGTGGAGTCCATCCAGGGACATTCTGGTGCATGCTGTGGGAGGACCCCTCACACCCAAATCCCAGGTCACACAAGGGATAGTGAACATGGCTTCTAATCCTGTTGCATCTGTTGACACCGCAGCAACAACCCAGGTAAATCCCAAATTGTAGCCTTTCATACTAGACCCATGTTTCTATCCCCCAATTTGACACTTTTAATGGAACCCAGGTTGCATAACTCAGGAACACCCTTTCACACTGCAGCATGGCTTAGGCCATCCTGGGCATAACCCTGGTATCGACCAGTGACAGGAACAGGAATTACCAAAGGAGACCACTGGACATGAAAAATTCTAGAACCGAGGAGTAAATATGACCTGGAACCAGGGAGACAGAACACATGAGCAAGCTCAAGGACACACATCAGCAGGCTAAGTTTACCTGTTGCTCTGACAGGGGAATGCTGAGAGTGAGGGTTAATTAGAGAAGCTGAGCAGAGAGTCCAGCAAGGGAATGAGCCATACCTGTGTGGGATAATGGACTCCAAAGCTTAGAAGGGAACACTATATGAAAGGTCGAGGAGTCGTGGGGCATGAATGTCCAAGACTTTGATCCAGGAGTGTTCCTCAGGTCCATAGCCCTTCCAATGTACAAGATACTGTAGAGAGCCTCTGGAGAAACAAAAGTCTTAAATATGACTGACCTGTTTAATGTCAAAATGTACCATTGCATTTTGTTGCTTGCATATTCTGTTCTGTATCTTAACTCTAATAAAACATATTTAAAAAAAAAAAAATGATATATATATGACTAACTTAATTTTCCAGCTGGTCTTGAACAGGAACAGGAGCATGAGGTTTATGAAAAGTGGACCAACGGTTGATGACCAACAGCTTTAACAAAGAAACATGAAAAACATTGGGGATGTAAAGAGCTGGTGGCAGCTGTAATCTGACAGCCGCTGGGTTGATTACTTCTAGAATCTTAATTGGTCCGATAAACGGAGGGGCTAGTATCATGGTAGGAATCTTGACCTGAAGGTGACAAGTGGAACACTTTATCTCCTGGAGTGTATAGAGGAACTAGTTGTCTCCCTCTATCTGCAGCCCTTTTCATTTGCTGAGAAGTTTGTTCCAGCCTCTGCTTGACCAAAATCTTGATGTCAGAAAAGGACTTAAGAGTGGAATCAACCGCAGGAATTTTCTGAGCTGGAACATCACTTAGATTTGAAGGCCTGGGATGTAGACCATATAAGACAAAAAATGGAGACAGAGAGGATGCCTCATGGACAGCATGATATATGCAAGCATATCCACCCTATTGTCCTTATTGTAAGAGACATAAGTATGCAAAAACTTCTCTAGCTCCTGGTTGGTTTACTCACTTAGACCATTAGTCTGAGAATAGTAGGCTGAGCAGAGTTGAGTTTCACCCCTATACCATGGCACAGAACTTAGAAACAAATTGAGGGCCCCAATCAGATTTCCAGAGGGCATCCATGGAGATGAAAAATTTCTTTCTAATAGAATAGCCAAGGTTTAAGCTGATGGCAACCCTTTTAGAGGGATGAAATGAGCAGCCAGAGAAATCCTCCTCAACCACTACCCAGATGGTGTTATGTCCCTTGGATATAGGAAGGTCTGTAATAAAATCCATGGAAACATTGGTCCAAGGAAGGTAAGGAGTTGGCAGTGGCAAAAGAGAAACAGACAATTTCTGGTGAGGTATCTTAAATCGAGTGCAAACTGCACAGGATGAGATGAAGTCTGTGACATGTTTTTGCAAGGCCACCAGTATGATCATGACTGTTACACTCTGTAGGAATAGACCCAGTAATGTGTAATCTCTCTGCTAGTTCAAAGTGCCTCTTTTTCCCCAGCTGCGATATTAGCCAGGAAGTATGTCCGACTCTCACAGCTGATTAGTGAGCTTTTTTATAAATAGCTTTTGCCCAGGAGAAATGATGTCGGTTATAGTGTCTGGTTTACCTACGTTCTGCCTGCCGTCTGATCATGCTCTGCTGAGTCTTTTGATCGTGTTGGACCCTTTGTATTTATCCTGGTGTGTACCCTTGCCTATGTAAGGCCCTACCCTGGCCTGTCGTTGTTGGTCTGCCTGCTGTCCTGTGTAAAGTGCGTGGCGCGAGTGGCTTGCTGCTCGCGTTGGCGGCTTCAGTCCCGGCCTGGTCTCGGTCAGCCTCCCTCCTTTGAGTGGTGTGTGTGTTGTCATCTCACACCTTTTCTGTACCTGCCAAGTGAGTGTTTTCCAGCTTCTCTCCTCTGGTGCGTGCACGCTGCTGTTGCCATCTTGAAACGTGCTGGATTCCAACTGTTGTACTCCTTCTGTGTCTGTTTGCCACCTGGTGTTTGTCATCTCGCCCGTGTGTGCTTCTCATCTTCTGTATATCCCCGCTGAGTTTACCATCTCTCAGTGCGTGTGTTAAAGAAACAGAGATCACCACTTAAATATATAGCCAAAAAGGACTCTAATTAGGGTCCAGTCAAAGTGCTATATTACGGAAGTGTCTTCTGCCCAAAGACCCAAACAAGAAAAATACACAAACAAAAATTCCATGCAGCGCTTAGAACACACAGCTTGAAAATGTTACAATTTATTGATACAAAGGGCCTGATTGAGACCTACGCTGATGCGCTGTGCTTACTAAAGCACAGCGTATCGGCGTTCACTTACCCCGACACTCCCCCTGTGCGGGGATATGGCCCCTTCCTTACACCGGCTGAAGGCTACCCTAACTTAAGCCGGCGTAAGGAAGGGGCCATACGCTCGCACAGGAGCGTATGGCCGCCTAGCCCGCCCACCTACACTAACCTGAACATAGGGACACTGGGGGACGTCCCCTTGGATCGGATGTTGCCGTAGCAACATCTGCCCGGCGCATGCGCAGATCGGCTTTTCAGCCGATCTTACGCTTACGCCGCCGTCCTAGCGACGGCGGACGAAGGTCTGGATCAGGCCCAAAGATACAAAGTAACAGTTGTTATAAAATGTAATAAATATTCACAATCAAAATAATTTGTATCAAAGTGCAATTCATACACTAGAAAAATATTCTGGCCATTGAGCTACTTTTAAGAACAGTATCTGATCACAATTTGAATCAAAAGTCCATCTGGAGACTTATATAGTTAGTGTCTTAGCTTGTGTCAGTCGCAATAATATATGAGAGATTCACTGCACCATACTTTAGATACAAAATTTTTGCAAGATTAGTTAGGTAGCTGGATAATGAAATCATTCTTCAGTCTTACTGCTCCTCAGTCGGCTCGTATTGCATAGATGAAAACCCGAAGGGAGTTGATATGGAAGGCGTTTGTATTTGCTGGAAAACAAAGTCTTTGGGGATCACCGTGTAGTCACCCACACGTGCTGTATATCAGCCGTAAACACTGCTCCCGGTCTTCAGAATGTATATACACTTGGATATTTATGAGCTATATTAAGTTGGTAAGCTTACTGTTTTGTAGATTGGTTTAGTCCATGCAATGATGGTAAAGTGCCGTAGGGTCGAAAAAGCTAATTGGAGACATGCATCCAATACGTAGCTCAGGCAGAGAAATTGTGAATAGGAGAACCTTGATGCATTTCAAGGCGTTCACCGTTTCATCAGAAGGATAATGTTGATGTGTGTGTGTTGGTGAGTGTTTGTTATTACCGCTGTGCATACCATCTCTCAGTGTGTATTGGTGAGTGTTTGTTTACCACTGTGATTTCCATATCATAGTGTGTTTTGGTGATCTCCCACTCTCCGCTGTATGCCATTTATCAGTGTGTATTAGTGTAGAGTCAGCTCACCAGACTCTGATTACCATCCTGTCTGTTCCATCTGTCGCATACCTGGTTCTGCTGTTCTAGGACCTGTGGTTCCTCCAGGTACTGCCTCTATCTAGATACCAGTAGTGTTCCCTCTTGTGTATCAGTTCCACCAGTCCAGGCTTTCCCTCATTCCATCTGTTTTAAGGTTACTGAGTGTTTGCTTGTATTTCACTCTGTATCTGGCCTTACTACCAGACTGCCTAGCTTTCCTTGTGTGTGGAGCTTGCAAGGGTTCCAGTGTGATCCTGCTACCTTACCTGTTGTGTGCAAGGGTTCCCGTTTTCATTCTGGTGTGTCTGGGTTCCTGCTTTGGTATCCACGTAATCACTGGGGACCGAGACCGTCAGGACCAGCAGCCCAGACTATTCTCACCATTAGAGGCTCTAGTGAAAACCTGGTCCTGATTCAGAATCCGCACCCCGGTGAGAACCCCTTGGGAGGTTGTAACAATGACAAGAACTTCATTAGAGTAGTTGGTGATAATCAGCTGAGATAAAAGTCTTGCCCAGTGATGGTTGAATAGGGGTGGCATGGCACCAGATCACACACTTAGAATCAATGGAGATCTCTTGGAGATCCTCCTTATCACAGGGTCTAAAGGCCCAAGAAAGTGCATCTGCTTTAGTGTTTTTGACAAGAATAATGAACAGCAAGTCTGACAGGCATTTAGGCATTGAGCAGACTGCAGGTATAGTAGGTGTTTGTGATCCATGTATATGGGTAATGGGTGTAGTGATCCTTCGAGAAGATATCTCCATTCTTTCAAGGCCCATTTGATGGCTAATAGTTTTAATACCCAATGCTATAATTTCTCTCAGCAGGAGAGAACTTCCATGGTATCTTGCCAGAAGGGTTCTGTTGGGAGAGTACAGCCCTGGCTCCATATAATGAGGCCACAACCTGCAGAAAGAAAGTTTTAGTGATCTCAGGTTGGTTCAGGATGGGTGCAGAACCAAAATTTACTTTAGGTCAGAAAAAGCCTGAATTGTCTTTGGAGGCCAGACTGAGTTTTTGCAGGTTTGTTTTGTGAGTGTTTCGATAGGAGCAACCTCCTCTTTCTTAAAAAACTAAGTGCAATCTTTAAAGATCACACATAGTTAAGATATGTAAATATGTACTGCAATGATTTTTGGATGAAGCTAATGCTAGTTTCTCCTTGATGTAGGTGGACATAGCTTGGGTCTCAGACACTGACAGAGCATAGGTGCGACTCTGTGGAAGTGTATTACTGGGTAGAAGTTTAATGTCACAATCCCGCTGACGGTGAGGAGGGAGTGTCTCAGCATCCCTTTTGGAGAAAAATCAGCGAAGTGGGCATACTGATGCGGAAGTCATGGAGGCAAATCTTCAGAGATCAGAAAATCAGAACTAGACGTTGCTATGAGCAATTGGAATGGAAGCAAGAGGTGAAGTAGACAGGACTTGTGACACTAAGGTCCCCAAGATAACAACTGAGATGTGGGCCAATAGAATGTGGGAGAGTGTAACTTTAACCAGGGTAACGCCAGTACAACTGGACAAATGGAAGATTGCAGTACAAGAAATGATATATTCTCAGTGTGCAGAGCACCTACTTGCAGATGGAAAAGTTCAGTGAATAGCTGCAATGGGTTGAGACCTATCCGACTGCCATCAATAGCAGAAAGAGCAATAGGCCTATCTAGAGGTTTAGTTGGAAGACCTAATTTAGCCACAGTTTCCGCAGAGGTGAAGTTGCTTGAGGCACCAAGGCAGTAAGGATATGAGATTCCTTGGCATGTAAAAGGGTTACACAGGATCTGATTTAAACAAGCAGAGGCAGCATGGAGCTGTAATGCAGATCCTAGTTGGTGATCCCTGGAAGCAACTAGGAGTCTTTGTTTTCCCAGACACTTAGGACAGGATGCAGGGAAGTACCTGGGATCAGCATACATTTTGCTGATTACGTTTTTCCAGCTCTTGGGGAGATAGCCGTGAATGACCAAATTGCATGGGTTCCTCATACAGTAGAGGAGGAGGCGGAGCAGATAGCTATAACTGAGGATGCTGGAAACAAGGAGTCAGACATGGGAAGACCTTACAGTGACAAGCTCTCTCACAGGTACGCTCTTGATACCGGATATCTAAACGGTTACATATAGAGCAGGGCCATCTTAACAAAATTGTAGGCCCTGGGCAAAGCAATGCACAGGGGCCTCTACCCACCCATTCACAGGAATAAAAATGTCCCCCAGTATTCCCAAATCATGTCACTCCAGCTCCCCATCATGTCTCTCTACCTCCCAGTGTCCCTATGTGTCTCCAGCCTCCCAGTATTCACAAATCATGTCACTCTCTACACTACATATTGCACATTACCCCCTTCTGTTATATCCCTCTCTACACTACATATTGCACATTACACCATTCTGTTATATCTCTCTCTACACTACATGTGGTGCCCCTGAGAGGGGTGCCCACTGGTGTGTGTGGGAAGTTGCAAAATGTCTATTGCTGTTTATATAAAGTTGCAGAATATTGTATGGCTTGTGGCAGATTCTGATTGCTGGGTTGTTTGAACTGTTGCTAGGCAGCAGTCAGCTGGTAGTGGCATGTGGTTGTGTGTTCTAGAAAGTTCAGTTGGAAGGGGCAGTTGGTGTGAGGTGATCTGAGGGGAAGCAGTTAGTGAGTGTTGACGCAATTGGCTGAGGTAAAGAAGCGAATGAGGGCTTTGGTGAGAGAAAAGAAGTCATTTTATTGAGAGAAAGTGACAGACAGATAAAAGCATACTTACCAAGGAGAAGGCTATCGGTGAGGCCGAGGCGGTGAGCTGCTCCTGGAGGCTGTCGGCAGCGGGACCGGACGTCGGTGGAGGCCGCGGTGAGCGGGGAGAAACGGCAGTTGGAGGCTGGAGTTGTGAGGTGCGACCTGTGGAGAAAAGTGAATGACAGGGTGAGAGGGGAGAGACAGCCCAGAAAGAGACAGCTGTGTGGAGACAGAGGTAAAAACAGAGGAAATACAGAGTGACAGTGTGAGCGGGGAGAGACAGCCCAGAAAGAGACAGCTGTGTGGAGACAGAGGTAAAAACAGAGGAAATACAGAGTGACAATGTGAGAGAGTCAAGACAGAGGAGATGAGAGACAGCTGAGGAAAGATAAAGAGAAAGAGACTGAGACAAGGGCAACTGCAAGTGAAAAGAAAGCTACAGCAAGTGATC
>WWET01003042.1:117528-128977 GCA_011038615.1 Limnodynastes dumerilii
CTCCACATTGTATATTACACATTTCAACCCTCCTGGCCTCTCCCTCTCAACATCTTACACCCCCCTACTCTAATCTCCCTCTTCACATATTACACCCCCTACTCTTATATCCCTCCACACCCAATACACCATCCCCCCTTCTTTAATATCCCTTTCCACACTTTAAACCCCCTTTCCCTGCCCTTCTTTTATATCCCTCTCCACTTTACATATTACACATTTCCCCCTTTCTGGCATGTCCCTCTCCACACAATACATACTCCAGTTCCACCTCTTTTACCTTACCTGCTCAAGCAGCTGCACCATAACTAAGCCTCCTGCACTTTCTTCCTTCAGCTCTGTGGATCCTCTTCCTGCAGTGTCAGTAGGAAGCCCCGCCCCCTTTGCTCGTGTAGGCAGAGTAAAAAATCCAGGCCGTCAGAAGGGGGAACAAAGGAGCAAAAGAACGTCCTCTCAGGGGAAGACAGAAGAAACACTCGTGAGAGTAAGCCTTACTCTCAAAGAGTGTTATTGAAGACATCCGCTGGCTGGACACTGTAATGTGTTTAGTGTGACAGGCTGTGGGCTTAAACATCTTTACTGACACGATGAGTAAAAATCAGCTTAAGTCTGGCACTGTCATACTAAACAACATTACAGCATACCACCTGATCTAAACAGAAGCTGCAGGAGGGAAGAGAAAATAGACAGGGCTGTTTTTCCACTGGGCAGTTTGGGCTAGTGCTGGGCTCTGCTTAAGGGCTCCTTGATGTGTGGGGACCCTTGGGCACTTGCCCAAACTGCCCAGTGGAAAAGACGGCCCTGATATAGAGATCAAAGCATCCAGGTTTTCAGGGAGTTCCAGAGCAGCTAGGTGATCTAGCCAGAACTTGCAAGAAGATTGTGGCGAGGGCCTCCTCATTCCAGCTTACTTCAGAAGTCGATATATGTGGAATATTATAGTATGCTGACCAATGGTACTGGAACAATGGCGGAGCTGGAGCAAACTAGAGGCAACAGATGAGACTCTTCCAAATTGTCAAAGATCTTATGGAATGATTTCAGATAAGCCGAGTAGTCCCTTACTAGTGGATCTTGATGTTCCCATAGAGGTGAGGCCCAGGCTAGGGCTTGGTCCAATAAAGATAAAGATATTATATTATAATAAAGATATTATATATGCAACCTTCAAATGGCATGTAGAGAAATTGCCAGTAGATTGAATAGAACATTGATTCAGGAATCCTCAGCAGGTCTTGGGGTTACCTGAGAACTTAGCTAGAGTCGGCAGATGCAGGAGCTGGAGGTATGGCTGAAGGAGCTACAGCAGGTGCCAGCTGAGTGAACGGAGGAGTAGTAACAGAGGCCACTATGGAATCTATACAGCGTGACAATTGCTGTAGGAATTGCACAACGCGATCTTAATCCTCATCATGGTTCTCTACAGCATCACTGAATTGCTTCAGTTGGAAAGTAGAGGGTCTTCCAACAAGATCCGACATGATGGCTCACAATTTGGGCCAGAGAAAACTGTTACTATCCAGGCTCAATGCTGGCCCATAAATGGACAACGCTGATTCAGAGGTGCAAAGTCTACCCATAAGCCTGGTTTTCATCAGAGCCCCTGATGGTGTGAATAGATTTGGCTGCAGGAGAGTAGCAAGTTGCAGCCCTATGAAAAAGCGCACAGATGTTAAACTGGTGTGAAAGAATCCAAGGTGCACAGTAGCAGTAGCTACAGGTTGCAGAGGCACTGCTACAGAGGGTGGATAAAACAGCAGGAACTGAAGGCACAGCAGAGCTGGAACTAGAGACACAGGATCACAAGAACAGGAACAAGGATTACCAATGGAGAACTCTGGACATGATAGATTGTGGAACCGAGGAGTAAAGCACAACTTGGAACCAGGGAAGCTGTACACACGTGTTACGTGAACTGCTTCCAGGGTGTGGAATCTAACTGGGTCCTGGTCATCACTAGAGCCCCTGATGGTGGGGATAGGCTTGTGCAGAAGAACACCAAGCAGGTTACGATCCCTGAAAGGCAGCCCCAGGTGAAACGAAGCACTTACAAACAGGCGAGGGTGAATAAACCAAAAGTATTTATTAGTGCAAACAACTATATACAAGTAAAAGGAGAATATGAACTGGAAACAACAATAACAATGACAAAAACAGAAGCAATACAAAACCTACAGGCTATAAACACTGAAAATTATAAACGGAAAACAGAGCACACACTGAGCAGTAGTAGTAGTAATCAAAAACACTAGAAGCTGGAGCACAAGGGTAAACTAAATACAAATGTACTCAAATACAAACAGGAGTCAAGATAACAGTGAACACTAGAGCACAAGGAACCCCAAAAAACAAAAATACAAATGAGTAACCTAACAGTACAAGGGAAGCTGGATTACAAGCAAGCAAGGCAGAAGCAGCAGGACTGGAATGAACAAGTGGCTGACAAGTCAGATAAGAGAGCATGCACACACCAGGAACTCAGGATAACAAATACTAATGACCAGCAAACACTCAGTGAAAGGAAGTCCTATATGTGCAGGTAGAGAGAATGGAAGATAATTAATTAAGTGTCCAACAGCAGCTCCTAGGGGCAGGTCAAGATATGTCTATGAAGAACAAAATAGTCGAATATTGCATGTCCATAAAATGTAACAACATGAGCAAGCTCATGGACACAAATCAGCAGGCTAAATTTACTTGTCGCTCTGACAGGGGAATGCTGAGAGTGAAGGGTTTAACTACTGGTGACAAATTCACAACCACTCAAGGGTGGGGAAGGGCAGGGAAGAGGACACCTTTTAACCTAAGCATCCTGGTAAGCAAATTCCATAGATTACGATACCTAATTTGATGAGTTTAATGCGCCTACAATCTTCAAATATTCAAAATCCTGGTTATGCACCACAATAATAGGTGACCTTTTCCATAAATGGTGACACTGTCACAAGGTTCACCAGGAGTGATCTACCAGGCTGATATCATGTCACACACATTCCATAGCAAGAGACATCTATCTTTCATAAAGCTACCAGAACATTATTCCAAATTAAAGGGAAATCCCAGGCTCCTCCTGTCATAAAGTAAAAAAAAAAAATAATGATTGTAGCCAAGGTGGGTCAGCAGTAGTGGAGTAAAACTAGTTGAAATCAGAATTATAGAGTTAAACTGAGTTGAGGGAGAAAGGAAAAATTACATTTCATTTCCATTACATTTCTATATATAGGAAAAAAGGGTCACCATTATCTGTTCCTATGCTGTAATGTAAATTCATATCCTGTATCATTGCTGGTTGTAATGTCGACAATCAAAATGTTGACAGGTCAAATTGTAGACAGGTTAAAATATCAACAATTGATTATTATGGGCCTGCTCCAGAGCTACGTTTCCATTACGTTTACTAGCATAGCGTATTTACGCTAGCGTTAGTACTATGCACTCCCCTTGGCACTCCCCTTGCATGTACGTAGTTTGGCCATTTTACACTTCCCAAACCCTACGTTAACTTTACATAGCATAAGTACTGACATACGTATAGGCAGCACGTACTAAGTCTAAGCACGCCCATACTGTACAATTTAAATGCCTCACCACGCCTCCGAAGCGTAATTATGGTTGTCGTATGGCTGACACGTCCCTTCGTTCATAGTAACGCTAAAGATATGCTCTGAGTTACGTGGCGTAACAGCTGCCGCATGCACAGTAAGTACTAATGGGCGCTTTTACGCTAGCGGCTACCGTAAATTCACTTGTTCTGGATCTACCCCTATGCTAGTAATATATATATATATATATATATATATTTACACAAAATTTTCACAAGCTGACTGCATTACATTAAGTTTACAGACATTACAAACAAATACTAAAATAATACTTAACTGACATTTTCACCTGTCTACATTCTGGCCTGTCGACATTTGATTGTCAACGTTTCATACTAGACCATTCTGTATTTCCAAACAGAATATAATTATCTTAATTTGCATTCATTTGAATTGCAGGAGATGGACTAGCTAACATTCTATATATCTCCAGCCTTCAATGGGCCACACATTATTATTCTCCTTTAAGGTTACTATTCCTCTCACATTTATTTTACCTAATAACAAGTCAAAGTAATTACAACGAGGTGCAATATAAATAACCCTTAAGTGAAATCATACAGTTCACATTATTTGAGAACCATGAATTATAAATAATAATTGGGCAGAGATTAAGCTCAAGTTGCGGCATGGGGGGTTTATTTCTTAAGTGTAAAGTTAAGTCTAAAAGTATAGAAGTTAGAATTTTTGTCCTACTTATAAAATAGATGTTTGTGTATTTGGGGTACGACCATTAGTCCTGATCTCCAAACATTGGATCGGATCTAAAATTCTATAACTTTGCTCAAAGCTCCAAGTGCAGCGGCAATGAGGATTCAAAGCTGGATCCCTGCTAGATCCAGACTTGTGAGTGAGGGAAGGCCACTCATCTTGCATGCACACTGGGGCGGATTAATGTTCTTGTGACCCTGGGGCTGAAAATTAGCAAGGGGCTATTGGATGGGTGTGGGAGTGGACAGCACTATAGAGGGCATAGATAGCACCTAGGCCTGTATTCAGAGTACCGGACGTATAACATAGACATTCAGTGTTTACCGATTTTTACTACTGTGTATGCTTAGTCATTTTTTAACGTAATGTACGTATCTTTTTCTTATGTAGATTGCGTAAATGCGGTCTGAAAAACTGAAGAAAGACTGAAGAATGAAACAAAGCAGGAGACAGAGGCAGCAGAAGAGAGAGAATAGGAAAGTGGGCGGAGGCAGAACCAGAAGGGACTGGTCTGAGACAAATAACTATGAACAAGTAACAGACAAGACCTGGAATCACAATACAATACAGACAAACAAGACTTACAAGGGACTCACTCACTCACTTATACAGGAGGAAATCCCCTAAGGGATACACACACAATTACACAGGATCAAGAAGGGTAAATAACAAAGATGGATCAAACGGCAAAGAGCAGAGAGGGAGATGATACAATAGGAGCACTGGAAGGTTCAAGGCAGGGAAACGATGGGGCACGCAAGATAAGAAATCAACAAGAAAAATGCACAAGGAAAAGAGGGAGCAAGCTAGAGCAAATGGAAGAAGCTATAACCAATAGGGGCCTGCTGGCGTGGTATGTGACACAGGGAGAGCTTAACAGCGGGGAGGAGATGTAAGCAGGCAAATGTAGATGTAGAGGCAAATTGCCGCAGCCATGTAGCGCTGTGTAACAGAGGCTTAACATTTCATTGAGACCATAGGAAGATATAGTCCGTAGACGATGGATCCATGCGGCCTCACATTGAAGGAGTTGGATAGATAGATAGATAGATAGATAGATAGATAGATAGATAGATAGATAGATAGATAGTAGATAGATAGATAGATAGATAGATAGATAGATAGATAGATAGATAGATAGATATACATAGATCCGCCATGTAATTGTTGGTCGTATGTCTGCCCTCCTCTACCCTGATGAAGTAGCCCATGTTGGCCACAAAACGATTCTTGGACTCTAGGAGGACACTTCAATTGGACTTGTAAAGTATTCCCTTATAAGGACTGGCAATTTTTCACAGCGTATTGACCATATTTGATTTTGACTTTCAAGTCTGGGACATTCATTCAAAGTACTTTATCTATTGTGGTCATACTGTGCTCCAAGGTCTATAGGTCCGATTTTGTCACTTTTGCATTTTTTGAAATGTTGCTCTGTAATGGCAGTATGTATACAATTCATGACAATTTCTCTGTCTGAGGACGGCATGTGTCTGTATTACACAATTTGTGTTTCAAAATATTCTGTATATTTTTTTTGTACTTTTGTTTTGGTCACCTTCTTTGCAGGAAACTTCGGTTTTAACAATAAAATTGATTCAGATATCAAGTACAGTTTGTACAGATTCAGACAATGAAAATAAGTTTAACTATTACATACAATTCACAGTTATACAGTTTACCCGTTTCCCTTCCCACTTAATTTGCCCAAACCAGCTCCAACACCTCCTGTACAACACTTAGAATAATTTGTTAGCAACTTTTTCTTGTATATGGTAACACTTTAACAATTCTAATTTAAGCCTATAATTAACAGTTAAAAATTAAATATATAAAGTTGGATGACAAATGTATTTATAATGCTTAGAGAGTTATATTAATTCTCCCACCACGTTCTCACTCCTTTTTCTATCCACCAACTCCTCCAATGTCCTCCTGACAGAATGTATGATTTCTGTAACAACTCTCCCTATGTTCAATATGATCCTTTCCGTTCTGCCACCAACTCCTTTCTCTGATCCACCTTGATAGTACCCCTTAGCTCACAACCAATGTCTCTCCCCACTGTCACCAGTTCTCTCCTCCGATTCTCTCCCGGCACCTCCAATCACCTCCGTTATAGTCCTCTCCACCTCTAACTTGCTCCTGTCTCCTCCCATATTCTCCAGTAACACTTCCCTCACTGCCAACTCTCTCCTCCGACTCACTCCCATCACCTCCGATCACCTCCAGTAACACTCCTCTCCATCTCCGACTCACTCCTCTGTCTCTCTCTCTGGTCACCTCTGTTATCTCCGCTCGCTGCCACCGTCTCTCTCTGCTCTGTCTCGCTCCCGTCACCTTCAATCACCTCCCAAAACACTTCACACCGCCTCTGATTCTCTCCTCTGCCTCTCTCTCAGCTTTTCTGAATACAACAGACAATACTTTTCCCCACTTTCAACTTTCCTCTCCGCCTTAATTCAGTCACCTCAGATCTCCACTAAGAACACTCTTACTTCCCTCAACTCCCGAAACACACTCAGCTTCAACCGTCCAAATCACTTTCTGTGAAGGGTCACTGTGATGAAGTCGTACATTTCTTTATGTAGATTTAAATTCCTTCTCTTAATATTTGTATAGTACTAAACAGCAGTGTCTGCTCTTAAGAAGGGGAGTATTGTTAGACTGTAGTCCTATAAGCCCCATTGTTTATCCAGCCCTGCATGCACATATTTATAATCCCTAACCCATTAAGCTTTCTGTATATAAAAGGGGGCGTGCCCTTACTATATATCTTACATACTTACACAATGGTTGCCGACTACCTCGAAATGTCTAAGAGACATGGCAAATATCCCGAAATGGTCTTTATGCAAATCACTACCTCATGTTCCATCTCCCTGCCTATCAATACTGTGAACCATTGAGTGTCTAAGGATGTGGAACTTGTTATGTATTTTGTCTCATCAATCAACGCTCCATCCCTAATAACACTATGATTTATAGCATTGATAGGTAAGAGGCGGGACATGATTTGCATAAAATCCCATAATCAAGCCCTACCCCCATACTGCCAGCTCTTTATTCTTTATTCCTTCAGGGATAGCTCAGAGAGAAGAAATGAGATGTCGGCCAGTATGATTTAGCCCCTCCCACTTGTGTATTAAAGCGCCACGTCCCACCCCACCGATGCATTTAGGTCCTATCTGGTGGGTGTTTTATGATGCTAGCATTCGAAAAAATGACCTTTTGCAGCAGTCTAAAACTGTTCCATTAAGATTATTAACTTATATTAATCAATAGTGTTCTTGCAAATGAGTTAAATGCAGAACAATTTGAGGAAGTACATTCATTTCCATGATAATAATGAAGACTGAGACATCGAAACTATATGAGACCATTAGAATAATTTGTTAAAATAAACATACACAATTTACTGTACTATATAGTTAAAATGATTAGTAGTAGTACTATTTTTTATAACAAATAACACATTTTTCATGTTTACATTAAATATGCCCATACAGCCCCTGATTTCCATGAAGGTGGATCGCAGGTGTAAGAAAACTTATGCCTTATATACATCATCAGTACAGAGAGAATATCAGACTTGAAGAGTTAACATCCACTGCAGAATTCTCACCTCTGCAGCAACAGGAATGCTGCTAAATGAATGCAGTCAATTCTGATTTTGCTTGAGGTCCTTGTCTTAAAGATTAAGTGATTTGTTCTGCATTGGGAACAGGATGAGAGCACTTTATCCTCAAGCACAGCTGGACTAATAATAAGAGATTCAGACAAAAGGAGATTTTATTCTCAGTCTGCCAAAAATTTACAGCACTTGTATTATGGGTTTCATAACACCTAGTCCAGATTTCTGCACTTGGAGTGACTTGGACCTGATCTACCAAACATCTCCCTCCTGTAGTGTACTAATGCACACTTGTTAAATGCGAGTATATTCCAATCTTGGCGTTTGGAAAACACACCAGAGACAGAACTATCATTGGTGCAACAGGTGCAACAACATCGTGGCCCATGCTGATACAAGGGTCCACAGCTGTTATCACCGCACCGCCAAAGCTCCCCACTGGGTTACTTGGGATATCATCAGGGCCAAAGCATATTTTTTGCACCTAGGCCCACATATCGCTAGTTCCGCCTCTGAAACACACCATTTATGTAAGTCAGCATCTGGTCCATATACTTTATTTTTAATCTGTTGATATTTACCTAATGAACATATGTGAATAAGTTGTTTACATTATGGGCTCTATTTACTTACCTTAACGTTTACAAATGAATGAAGCTGTTCCAGGCTCACTTCGGCTCGCAGTGAGCCTGGCAGCTTCATTCATTCAAATTTACTACTACTCACCCCTCCAGCGAGGTCCCGCGATGATCTCTGGGCTCATCGCAGGATATTTCATTCATACTTAGCATGCGCAGATACTCCCATGCGGGACTTTGAAAATTTCAAGTACGGGCATGAAAAACACTGCGCATCTCCCGGACGCATCTCCTGGACAGGTAATTTTTGATTTATTTTTTTTAACATTTATTAATATTTTAAATGTATTTTTTAAATAGAAGTGAAAAAATTTTTTTATTTTTTTTTATAATTTTTTTTTTATTTATAATTTTTTTTAATATTGGCATACATAAGTTTATCCCAGCGGTCTCCCAATACACGCCCCCCTTTTCCTCCAAATAATAACAGCTATTGGGGAAGGAAAATATGGGAAGATCGCTGGGAAAATTGCTCTAACGCCATCCTGATCTGACGTTAGTGTTCAGCCGGAAGCGGAGTGTAAAACTCTGCTCCAACATTTCATAAATATTGCGAATTGTCGCCCCACTCTAATAAGAAAGGGCCAGCGGAGAGCCCTGATGTTTACATGGATCGTCATGGAAACTACTATTTTCCATGGTGATCCATGGTTTGTAAATATTAAAACCTTCATTTTCATGTGATAATGTCTATTTTCATATAAAAATGGGCATTATCACATGAAAATGAAGTTTGTAAATAGACCCCTATGTTTGAAGACTTTTGTCCTTGCCTATTTCATCACTTGATTAATTTTCATGGTGCATATATATATATATTTACAGAGCATTTAATTAGTTGCATCAATTTTTACCATACGTTTGGGTTCATTTCATCAGCAGTCAATTAACTTAACAGTATGTTTTGAGAAGCCAGAGCACCTGGAGGAAACATGCAAATGGAGAAGATACAAACTGAAAATGGATAATTCCCTGGTCAAAAGAGAGAAGCTAAGAGTCTGAAAGAGAAAGGGTAATCTTACCTAACCCAGAAAGAGGCAAATTCACCAAACCAAATCAAAGGCCTAAAAAGTGCACTTTTATAAATCTTAAGTTGGCCATACACTAGATAGCTTATTGGTCACAGGAGGAGGTGGCCCGATAAACAAGATGATTTTCAGCTAGAGAAAGGCTCTAATATCAACGCCATTCACCTCTCCTGCTGGGATTGATAAGCCAGAATGAAGAGGTAAGGGCTACAGAGATTGAAAGGAGGCCCTGCAGCTGATTGGCTGTCCGTGCTTCCTGTAAATCGCGGCACTGATTGGCAGCACGGTCCTCTTGCCAGTGCAGCTAGCTGATTGGCTGTCTGTAAGAGAAACTCTGGTCATTGTGTGGCCCAACTACCACCTAGCCGGTGTCTCCCAATCTCTCTGACGACATCATTATGGGTAAGTATAGCAGTAATGAAATAATGAAATGATGAAATAATTTCTTGCAGAATGCAGAGCTTTCATTACATTATTACTGATGTGTTTTCTAATGATTATGAAGTCAGAGAGATGGGGAAACTCCAGCCAGGAGGTGCAGATACAGGTTTCAGTAATTAGATATTGGCCACACCTTAGGCAAGATCAGTAGGGTTATTACACAACATTTTTGGAAGGATTAACCTGTATAATAAAAAAATGGAATTCTTTTAACAGGATTTTTAAACCAATCATACGATAATTGGTTGATCGGACCAATAATCGCTCTAGCGTTTGGCAAAACTTATTCTATTACAATAGACTGTAATAGGGGAGTAAGAGACAAGTCTGATAATGAATTATATAGACTAGTAAAATCATGATTTAACAATATGGCTAATTAACATAACAGTAATTAACACTTCAATACAGTAACAATGCACCTGATTCACACCTAAGAAGCTTCTGCTTCTTAGGTGCAGAGATTTGAGAAATGACATACCACACATGTGTAGTAAGTCATCTAACTACCAGTAAGTAGATTGCCTATAGTTTAGTAGGAAAGAGGCGGAGAGTTTAGGTAGAAGTGGGAGGGATTTATATTAGCCGGGGAGGGCAGGGGGGAGGCGAGGAGAGGCATTCTCTGTGCATAGTATTCTTCTTAAGAAGGAAAACTACGCACTGTAAAATAAGGTAGCCAAAAACGGGGGGAGGGTTCGGGGCAGGACGAGTGAGTCAGGTGCGAATCTGTCCGCACCTGACTCACTCTAAACTGTGAATACGGTCCAATGTACACATTACTACATATTTCTGAAAGCATTTAAATTTACAGTACTGCATTTTCTTTGATGTCTGTAGAGTGCTGCAGATGCCTTATGGTGCCCTATAAATAAGCATTATTATTATTATTATTATTATAAAAGAAATAACACTTATGGTCATACTAGTGATGGACTTTCAGTTAAGCATATGACACATATGAATACAGTCTTTAGCAGGGCAGGTACAAAATGTTCTCATCTTCGGAAGTTTATGCTCACTGCCATAATACTTGGATCATGTAGCTTTTGAACGTATGGTTCATTCACGTATGTGTCACGTAAATACTTACGTGTGGGCGTGGCAATTTTACGTTAGTCCAAATTACGTCTGAAATATGTTAACTAGGCGGGAGTTTGTATTTAAAGTGTACAGTGTGGGCGTGCTTAGCTGCGTAAATACGTGTTGCCCATACGTACGTGTGCGGATCACTGCGGTTACGTTGCCAAAAGTTAAGGTAGGGTTTGGAGTGTGGGCGTGTTTACGTTAGTCCAAATTACGTCTGAAATATGTTAACTAGGCGGGAGTTTGTATTTAAAGTGTACAGTGTGGGCGTGCTTAGCTGCGTAAATACGTGTTGCCCATACGTAACGTACG
>WWET01003042.1:143958-156319 GCA_011038615.1 Limnodynastes dumerilii
TTGTAGCCTCCTTGTTGTAATATTAACTTGGGGAGCAGAAACTCCCTATAAGAGGGAAAATATGATTTCATTTTCTTTTGAAAAGACATTTTTTTTCTTTTGTTATACATATACAATGAGGTTAATCACACAGAGGGATATACTGTTGATTGGCATATTTAAACAATAATTTAGTGTGCTGTCCTCTGTTGGAGTTTTGAGAGTATCACAAGACTCAGTGTTAGGTCTATTGCTCTTTTCTGTCTATACCACTTCCCTTGGAAAGCTAATAAAGTTATTTTGATTTCAGTATTATCTCTACACAGATAATAAACAAATCTACCTATCCACTCCTGAGCTCTCACTTAGGGTAGTTTTTAGGGGCAGTAGAGACGAACAATAGCACAGGGTATGCCCCTAGGTGAGTTTAATGGGGCGCCCAGCAGGGAAGCACAGGCGGGGGCCACATGATGCAGCCAGTGTTATTTATATAAGCCCTGTAGTACCAAACTTGATTCACTAAATAACGCTGCCTAACATGTGATTGTTATTTATAGAAATAGAATTGGTCCTACAGGGCTCCCGTAGGATCCCTGTATACCCCAGTACAGTCTATTTGAATGATGCTGGTCATTCCAGCAGAGCTCCGCGGAGAAATAGGGACAAAATGGCTGCAAAAAGTAAGTAAATATTAAAATAGAAGGGGCACAAATGGAGGCTGGACACATAGAAGTGGCACAAATGGAGAATGGACATAATAGGGGCTGGACACACATAAAAGGGGTAGATGTGGATGGCTGGGCACATACAAGGGGATTAAAGTAAGACAATTTTCCGCCCTGGGCTCTGTTAGGTCTGGAAACAGCACTGCTCTCACTGTCTGTGTTGATCCGCCTAACTGAATATCTCTCTGTCATTTCATCATCTTAAATGTGCTCCCATCATCTCAACCATAATCTTTCAAAAACATAAATAAACATAAATAAAAGCTATGCACCTGGTCTCTCTAATTGTGCTGACAACACTGAAATCATTTCTACTCACTGTGTAGGCGATACCATTGACTTTGAACTGTCCTTTGTTCCCCCCACACACAATCTGTTTACAAAATCTGTTACATACATCTAAAAAACATCTCCAGAATACGCAAATATCTCACACAAGACTGCAAAAACTCTCATTCAGACGTTAATCATCACCCACATTGATTTTTGCAATACTCTTTTTATTGGACTCGACATTATAAAATTACCCCCCTACAGTTTATATTGCATGACTGATTTTCCTTTAACTAACCTACAAAGCCATTAACAAGTCTACACCCACACACATATCCTTACTCATCTCAAGATATATACCAGCTCGCTCACAGATCTACAAACTGGATCTACAGACAGAATATACAGCTCTCCTCAACACTAAACAAATGCTTTGATTCATGGTTACAGGACTTCTCCCAGGCTGTATCCACTCTCTGGAATAACTTTCCTCGCCCATTAAAATCATCCTCTACTTTCCAAATATTCAAGCACACCCTTAAAACTCACCTATTCAGACAAGCGTACCAAATTCCTCAACCTACTTCTTAACATTTGTCTGCCCTATGTACTTTGCTACCCAGTTTATCTTTCTATTAAAATATTTAATCAAACTAACACACTTTCTTTCTATAACCTTAAATTGGCACCCATCTGTTAAACAATTTAACATTGTAGTTAATAGATTATAGTAGCCATGTAAGTGTCATAAAACACAGTGTTATAACCGTAATAATAATAATAAGAAGAAGAAGAAGAAGAAGAAAGAAAATCATAGTCACTACTATACAATACAAACAGTATCCTAGTGCCCACTATACAATTCCCACTTCATCCTAAAAATTGCCACAGACTATATACCTTAGTGACAGCCATACGATACAGACATTATCCTAGTCACTGCTATACCATACAGGCGGCCATACAATACAGATTACATCTTTATGACCACTGTACAGTAAATTTACATTCCTGTAACCACAATGCAGTTGAAAAAGGCCTCCTTGTGTAATAAAAACAGAAAACATTTGTAAACAAAATACAAAAGGAGCACAGCCTTGTAAGCGCACGTGTGTCTCCAGCCTCCCAATATTACCCCTTAAGTGTCTCCAGTTTCTCAATATTCTCCTTCATGTGTCTCCAGCCTCCCAATATTCCCCATCGTGTGTCTCCAGACCCCTAGAATTCTCATCATGTCTCTCCTGCCTCCCCAATATACCCATTACAAGTTTCCAGCCCTCCAGTATCCCCATCATGGACCTGATTCGCAGTTAAGAAAATGCAGCATTTTAGGTACGTCTATTTAAAATGGGATATACTGCGCATGCATAGTAACTTAATATATGCAATTAATGGGACATCTCTGAATCACTATTACGAACTTATTTCCTCAAGCAATGAAGGACCTGATTCACAGTTAAGAAAATGCTGCTTTTTAGGTGATTATATTTAAGAAGGGATATACTGCATAGGCATAGTAACTTAATATAAGCAATTCATGTAGGACTTAAGAACAGGATGGCTCTGAATCACCATTACGAACCTAACAAACGAAAGAACGAAGATAAAAAGATTGGGTGGAGGGAGCCAATTAAATGAGGAAATATTAGTGTGGTTAGGCAAAAACGTTTTTAATTAGCCACCCTGGGGCTGATTCAGAGATGCGATTGCGAAAAGATCGCAAATATACGCATCTAATGTTAAGATCCTAGCAGGTTCCAGCCCACTGCATAAAGAGTCACTCCCCTTACAAACAGCGGTGGATCTTAAACTTAGACCACCATTGACTAGCCCTAACTCTACGCTGTCATTTGGGATCTTAAGTGACGTGGTAGCGTTCATTTAAGATCCTAAGTGTCAGCCCGTGCACACTTTCCCTCATTTCCCTGCCTCCCCCCGCCCATTTCCATGCAAATCCTTAAGATCTTAAAGATTCGCTGCACTTAAGATCTTAAGTGCTTGCGTGCGATTCAAACTTTAGCTCTTAGCGAATTTACGCTCCTAACCGCTACGTAGACGGCGTTGCTGTTAGACACAAGTGCTACTCACTGAGCAACCGTGCTCACTGGTAATGTTATTTCAACAGTCTTATGATCTCTTAATATCTGCAACAAAATTCCTTTCTATATACTTTGAGATGTGTTGATCTGGGTACACATTACATAATTTTCACCCAGTTATTGTGCCAATCACACAATTAACAAGTGTTTGGAATGATATGTTATTAGTATGTATCACATGCCTGATTATTCCAAAGGACATCACAACGTTTGATTTGATTTATTAACATTTACCAATCAACGATGTAACAATGTAATTTCAATTTTGGGGATGCACTCCATTAGCGTAACTATGAATGGTGAAGGGGCCCAGAGAAAATTAATTCTGCATGCAGGAATGGCAGGGGGACCGAGTGGAATTTAGGATAGCAAATTCCGTATGTTAGCCTCAGTTGTGGAATCTGCTATTAGTTCTGGATCCGGTTAATGTATTTATAAACAGTGCTCAGCACTCATACATGGAGTGCTGAGTGCTGTTTTGAGCTGTCAGCCTCTAACAGCTTCTATATACACACCAGATCCCCCAGTCTACCCATCCAGATAGTTCCATCTCATTGCTATGGGGCCCAATTGTCAATTTCCTCTTTTGCTCAAAACTGTCTGTCCAATGATTCTGCTTCTATTTCCTAAAACAGGGTCGTTTTTGTGTGAGTGCATACTTAAATCTATGCTGTCTCTATCTATTGAGCAAATGGTTATGAGAAAAAAAATTACAGATATGATGGTAGTGTGTACATATGAATTAGTATGTTCATTGAGAATTTGCATTGTTGGTAAAATCATTATTATTACTATTATCATTATTATTATTGTTTATTTATAAGGCACCACAAAGGTATCTGCAGCACCGTACAAAACATATCAACAAAATACGGTACAGACATACAGGGTAGGGATGGACAGCATAGTACATAACAAAATACAATATAAATATAAAAATATCACAAAAATACAATAAAGTGAAGCAGGACAGACAGCAAGACAAAAGGTGTCAATCTTGGCAGATCAGGGAGGAGGGGATAGAGCACAGTAAAAAGTTAAGAAAGAGCCACCAGGTGGGGATGGGGTAAAAGGATAGTAGAGGGGGGACAAGAGGGTACGAAGTGAGGGGGGGAATGGTAGAGGAGGGAACAACATTAGAATTGAGAGCCCTGCTCACATGAGCTAACACATTAAATAGGAGGGAAGAACTTACAGAAGACATAAAAAGGGGGAAGGAAGTGGACTGCTGGTTTGGGCGGAGGAGAGAGGGAAGGAAGGAGAAGAAGGGATAGATGAAGGATGCAGTATGGATGGAGGAGGGGTAGGCTAGCTTGAACAGGTACATTTTGAGTGAGCGCTTGAAGACCTGCAATGTGGGGGAGAGTCTATCTGAAGAAGAGAGGTTATTCCAGTTCAGAGGTGCAGCACATGAGAAGTCCTGGACATGGGTATGAAATGTAGTGATACTTATGTCACATCATGTTAAATTTTATCAAGTATGTACCCAGCTTTATTCCTGAATGCATGGCATAAAATACAAATATTGGGGTAGATCCAGACCTATGTTCCCATTCCATTTTAATGCATAGCGTATTTACGCGCTCGTAATTACTAGTCCCCTCTGTCGGACGTAGTTTAGCCCTGTTACGTTTTCCAAACCCTACCTTAACTTTTCCAAGTGTAACTCCTGATGGCCGTAAGGGCTGCATGTACTTACGCACCATGGCAATCCCATACTGTAGGATTTAAATGCCTCACCCCGCCTCAATTACGGGTGTCGTATGGCTGCCACGCCCCTTCGAACGTAGTTACGATATAGTTATGATGAAGGCCCTTGCGCTCTGAGTTACGTGGTGTAATATCTGCCGAGCGCATGCACAGTACATACAAAAGATAAGTTTTTCATCTCTGTCAGGTGTAAATACGCTTGAGAACGTTGTTCTGGATCTGGCCCATTATTATTAGTTTTTTGGTTTGTTTTTTTAACAAAAACAGGTTCAAATCTATTTCTTTTTTATTTTCCAATGATAACAATAGTTATCTGTGCATTCAAACCTATTAACTCCCCTTTTTTATTGTAAGGTCACAATATGCAAAATAACTTTGTTTTTTTAGGCAGAACAATTCTACCTTTAACAGAGCTCAGCTGACAAACCATAGTTTAAAGGAACACGCCTTCCCTGTCACAAGAGAGAGATTATGTGGAAAAGGTGATTTCTCCTTCTGCTGTAGAAAGTTAGAATAAGATTGATTGAATTCTAATTCCAGCTGTTCAGCAGTCAATCTGATACCATTGAATGTACCTATTCAACACACACTTTAAACTCAAACTGTCAGTTACCTGCTTTTGTCTGGTGGTCTATACTATTGTTAAATGAAGGCCAATGTGGAATTAAAATTGAGCAGTACAATTTCTAGATATACAAATCACAATCCCTAATCAACACAAATCTGCATTTCACAATGAAATCCAATGGGCTATTGTGTTGTAGAAAAAATCTCCAGTGTCTGGTTGGTTTGTGATGATAGTCAGGAGTAAAAACGCTTCCTAGAAATAGCTGCTTGGTTATGGATGGGTGACCATCCATTGTACATGGATAAGATGATGTCATAGAAAAGGAATGATAGGCTATACATTTTATACAGGCAAGATAGATTATCATGCTCTGGGAAGGAAAGACAAATATCACCCACAGACGCATAAGACTATGGATCAAATCCAGACTACTGTCCAACAGTTGAATTCCGCAAGCAGCTTGTGGATTCGGCTATATATCAGGCAATGTACATGCGCAGGCCAGATGTTCCGCGGTGGATCTACAGATGTGGAGAGCTGTCCAACAGCGTGGCGCAGGCTCATGGCATAAACTCCATAAGGTGGGCATTTCAATTTTACAATAGGGGTTGGATATTCAATAGCCATGCTGATCAGCAGTCATACGGACCACTGATCCACACGGCTTAAGGCTGGCTTATGGCAGTGTAACCCAGCTGAAGTCCAGCTGAAGAGAGAGGAGTGTCCATGGTTACCAGGACCGTTAATTTCAATGAAGGACAGTAGTGGAGCCAAGGAGAAATAAGGCGTCATCTGGGGTCAGCAGAGATTTTTTTTTTGCAACAGTTTGGAGGTTGCTTCATTTGGATTAATTTCAATTATAAAGATAGGGATCACAGGAGATACATAATAGGTTAACTTGATGGACTTGTGTCTTTTTTCAGCCTCATCAACTATGTTACTATGTTACTGTGTTACATAAACATGTGCTAAATAATTATATATATATATATATATATATATATATATGTTATATAATAAGCATTCTTGCCACTGTTCAATTATATTCATGAATATTAATTGGAATTTCTTTATCAGAAAGAATCCTGATGTTCCAATATAAGAAAGTAAACTGGAGCATAGTTTTTAATACTAATAGTCTGTTTCACATTTCTTAATTTTTTGTCAGTCCACTTCATTATGCAAATGTTATTTTACAGGAGGCTAAATAAATATATATATATATATATATATATATATATATGTTAAATAATAAGCAGATGTGTTATCAAAACACTATGGGCCCGATTCAATTAGTATCTCACCCGCATTATTTGCAGTGTGAAGCTAATCCCGCAAATTTTTATTAGTGGATTTTTATACGCACCCCACAGAGGCGCCCATATAAACCCACAAATTTTGCTCCACAAGTTTTTTCCCGTCTTCATGACAAATGAATCGGGCCCCTTTGTGTCAGATGTAATCATGTTCTGAATAGTGGTGGATAATTTATTTATGTATTTTGTCATCATATTTGGTTATGGCTGGGGGTTATAGAAACTTGGCGTAGAAAAAAAACGCTATGGCGAGTTTCAAAAGGCAGAGTATACAAATAGCTGTATTTACTATACAGCGATTTGTAAAATGTCCTTCAACTCGCCTCAAATTCGAGAAAATAGAGGTCGGTGTGAGTGTCGATTTACTTGAAATCCGCACACACGTCCTAAAAATAAAACCCCCAGCATTTTTATAAAAACGCTGCCATAAGCCTACCTCAGTGCAATTGTCCATACGACCGCTGATCCATAGCAGTGTGGGAGCCCCCCCACACTGTACAATTACCATGCTTCCCATGCCCACTTTAGTGGGTGGAGGGGAAGCACAGTCCATTTGCATTCAAATAGGTCGTACGGGGACAATCCATATGAATGTTGCTATTGTAACCCTAGCATAAAATCTCCAGTCAAATCAGGTCACTTACGCACCTTGGTCTGGATCCGGCCCTATGTGTTTTGTGCATAACTGAAACAAATGTGTTTTGCCTGCATTGTAAGTATTTGTGTGTATTTGCCATTGTAAAATGTGTGTGTAATATGCCTCATAAGTGAGGCCATGTAATGTGTCAAAATTTGTGCACCATCATTTTTATGGTAAAAATGTATTTTATAATATATTAAATAATTGAGTCCATTTTGCCACTGTGGGCATGTCTGGGAGCAGCAGCTGAGAGGGGGAGTTGTTCCACAGCCATTTTGGAGACTGTAAGGGGTGGCTCCTGAGGTAAGTTTGCCTCTCAATTTAAAAACATATATATATGACCCAACATTGGGACTCTCATTGTTAGAGTTAGGACCACCATATGCAGAAAGGCCTTGATAGTGGCTGGTGGCTTATCATATATTTGCGCCAATATGAACTAATGTAACTAATGTTTCTGCATTTTATATTACAGAGTGAATGGCAGAACAGTATAGTCTGTTACTGGTTTATGGCAGTGTTGCTGGGGTTATTTTTCCCTTTGTTTCTGTGGCTAGCAGACTAACCCCCTGCCTTTCATGCACCCGTTTACATTTACCTATAAATTGATTGAGCAACTTCCATTCTGTGTTTGCACTGTAAAAATATGCAAAGCCATAGGACTGTTATTTTAGACAGGCTTTAGGCCTGCTTGTTTGCCTGAATATTAATCTCAGTAGATTTACTGGGTACTTGGCCCTGTAGGTTATCAGAATGGTACACCCAATACTTTAGTAATGAACTATTCCCCACAGTTTTATTGTGTGATAGGCTCTATAGTTCATTCCATACTGTTGCATGTATTTTAGGAAGAAGAGGAAAGAAGGAATGCCCATAGGTGGTAAATACAGTCTGGGGAGGCCTGGGGTCATTTCCCTATTCACCAACTATAGCATGTACTGTGTTATACCAATGCCCGCTGCTATTTGTATTACTTGTATTACGACTTTTGTTACCTCTGTTTAGTGGATCTGTGTATTGTGTTGTGTTCCATGTTTATCATTGCAGTTAGCTTTCCTGTTGCACCATTTTACTGTCTGCTTATACCTTTGTTATGTATGTATGTTCTATAGCAAACATTCTTGCATGTTACTCTATGCATCATTGTTTTAGTTGTGCATCAGCTCTGCTTAATTATTACACCTAGGGTTGCCTTCCAGGGGCTATGACTGCCGCACAAGCCAATTCTCTTCATCAGGGGGTATAGTGAAGACCAGGTCCTAGTTAGACTCCATGCCCTGGTAGCAGCCTCGTAACATCTGGGACTCAGTAAATGGGTCATCTATTGCTACGCACCTAAATTGTATCATTGCATGCATTAGCAGACAATGGTTTTCTACAAATGCACTGTACTAAAACCCAAAAAATACACAAAAATGCTACATGTGCATCTGTGGATAGGGCCCAGTCTTGGGGTTAAACTGCTGTAATCTTGTAATACCTGCAGGTGTACATGTAACATGACCTCACCAGGAGCATTATTGTTTTTCCAGCAGCATTTGCTTTAGAATACCCACTATATAGTTAATGCATTATTATTTTTCATTTCATGCAGAGATTATTATTTTTTTATTAATGAACTGTTGTCCATTTTTTCAGTAACTTATTTGAACTGGAAGCACAGTCTTACTGAGTTTAATCCCTAAAGTAATTTTCTGAAAATAAACTGAAATGGACTTTTAATTTAACTTTTCCTACTAATAGTAAAGGTACTGCACTCAACAACATATTTTTGTAAAGCTAATGGAACAATTTGTAACTTAAAAAGAAGACTAAGGTCAGAATAATTCTAAAAACTAAAGAAAACATGCCAAACATTTGCACTAGTTACAGGACATCTAAATCCAAGAAGCTGCCGATAGCTGGCAATCCACAGCTGATACGGAACCATTACAGTACATTTTGAACGGTATGTAAATGCTTTATATATATATATATATATATTATGTTAATGTAATTTGATACTCTTTTCATATATTAAAGTATTTGTAGTATATCTACATGGTCAATTAAGCACTGCCAAAAAAACATAATCACCATGCCATTAAATACAGTTGTGCTCAGTTAAAACTTTTCTAAAAACAGGGAAAGTCTGCCATACTTGTGGGAAATTGCATGCATGTCGGGCCTACCTGTTTGCCAATTAGCAGCTACCGAATTCCAGCAGTGATCACACACGCAGACAGGTAAGCACTTATCCCTATTTTCCCAACCCCAACTCTTATACTAATTCTTACTCTAACCTTCCCCTTCCATTACCCTAACCATAAACCTTCATAAACCTGCAGCCTAACCCTAAGACTCCCATCCCCACAGCCTAACCCAAAGACTTCATAAAGTTCGCAATTAAAACAATAAAATAGGACCAATGTTCGTAACAGGGTGATGGAAGTAAAACATGAGGTGTGTGGAAACTGTTTGTGATGATAAAAGTACCCGGGTAGTGAAACGCCATGGAAACCGTCACTGCTTGCCTGGAGAGGAATAAGGGTCCCGACTGCTGCTTGACTGACGCGTTTCAGACTCGTTCTAAGTCCTTTCTCAAAGTCATAAGACTTTGAGAAACAGTGGTCCTATTTTATTGTTTTAATTGTGAAGTTTATGTGGTTTTCTTTGTATGTAATAAATTGTTATTTTTTCAATTTATCTCCCCTTTCAATCCCAGCGAGGGGAAAGAATATATCACAAGTAACCACCGACCATGAACCACTCATCAGTATCAGTTTTATTTACTATTGATACTGACACTTCCCACTGTGGGTTTGCCTCCTATATTTCATTGTTTTTGGTTGTTTGGGGGATTGGGACATCCCCTGAAGGTAATCCCCAGCAGCATAGTGTTTGCTGCACAGATTCCCTTCTATATATCTTTTGTTATTTTAACCCTAAGACTTCGTTCCCCGCAGACTAACCCTAAGACTCCCCTCCCCGCACCCTGACCCTAGGTCTCTCCTTCTAGGCTCCATTCCTTCCCTGCAGCCTAACCTTAAGACCACCTTACTAAAATATATCCCCTCCTCTGCACTAACCTGTCCAGTCATTCGGGAAGCATTTTGTCAGGTGGTGAGATTTCCAAATAGGGGCATATACTAAAATACTCACAGCCGACAATTAGCTGTTGGCTGTGGGTAAATCTAAAATGGGATTCCACAGCGACAAACGGAACCCATTTAAGGTCTCCCATTCATTATCCAACAAAAAGAGTGTATGACTTATCCTGTGAATTAAATGGGTGATGTTAGCACCATTGTCAGATCTCGGTACGAAGCCAGCAGCTGCTAAATGGTAAATAAACAAAGTTTTAATGATTTATTAATGAGCTGCAATCTGGCATCCACACCATATGGTAAAATAAGCATCATGGCAAAAAAAAAGCTTTATCTGAGTTCAGCTGTATAACAGTAAACTACCCTACACTTGCATTTGGATATCAAGAGAAGAGACTGTATCTGCATTGAGCATGGCTGTAATGTGTGTGTACTCAACTTATTGGTACTTAAGTACTGAGGCAGAGCTGCATTTGTGTTTGTGTTTGGTGTAACTACATTCAGTTCCTGATCTACTTTTAGGCAGGCTAGGTGGCAGCCTAGAGTGCATGGCTGTTGAGGTGCCACCACAAGATCATTGGATGTTTGAAACTATTAATTTGTATCTGAATAAAAGTGTATACATTGGTGGATGGGGGTGAAGGAAAAAATTATTTTAAAAGAGATTTTGTTTTTACCTATTGTGTATAAACCTGGCATGAAAGTCATATAGATGTGAAGAAGTGTTTTTGCCAGGGGCAATGGTAAAGTTAATTAGGCTGAAACTACATTGGATGTAGGGTGCTACAGTAGATAAAAGGTGCAGGGCCGCCATCAGGGTGGAACAGCCAGGACTACTGTCCCAGACCCTTAGCTGATGGGGCCCGCCATCATTAGCAGGCCAATGTGCAGAAAAGAATCAGGGGCTGCCCACAAGCCTGATGGGTGACGGTTTGGAATAGGCGCGGGGCCCCCTAGGGACCCCTTACCTGCAGGGCCCAAGGCGGCCGCCTATACCGCCTATGCCATAGTCCACCTATGGAAAGAATCTCCCTGCGCACTAGCCAGCTGTTAATGCAGGTCTGCTGGGCCCCGTGCCCATGTGACATTACCGGTGACATCATATAGGGACAGGACCCAGAGTATGTGTTCCAGGCCCTACAAATTCTGACGCCAGCCCTGAAGAGGTGTCTGAGGCAGCTGCTACCACTGCACTTTCTGTTATTACGTTGCTTCTCATAATCTGCGCTCTAAAAACAGAGCTGTGGCAACTTTGGCACATGTGTAGAAGATGCCACCACCATCAATTTTTAAAGCAGATGGGATAGGAGAGCAGAGCCTAATCATCCAGCCTTCTCTAAAATTTGGGACACAGTGCTGTCTAGTTCCATCCTGGTTTCTTGTATGCTTTCATGCTAATTTTCCTATTAGCTTGTAGCAGAGAGAGAAAAAGGAGCATATATCTCGACTCTTGAACTCATTTAGTGTTCATATGTGTCATGCAAAGTTTATATTCGACATATCAGCTAGTAAACCGGCTATTAGGCCGTAACCAGACTTAATACTAGCATATGTTATTTGTGATCCACAACACCGCATGCTTGAAAGCGGGGCACTCACCCGGCTCTTCTACAGACAGATGGTGGATCCATGCACAGGACCCTACCATAAGTATTCTGCATGCAACTCTATGAGCATCTGAATTGTTACAGCTATATGCTTCTTCTAAGGCAACAAACATACAAGTACACAATTTTTATTTAATGCAAATCTGGCATTTTATTTTAAATTAATGATTTACATGTATTCTAACAAGCATGATTCGATTTAACAAAACTGGTTTAATTGTAATCTCGTTTTTTTTATTCTTTGTTTAAAAGATTTAACAGGTTGACAGATTAGTAAGAACACATGCATAAAGTTTCAAGGACATTGAATATCTCAGTAAACAAGTCAAATACAAGGGTATTTTAAGGGAACCATGTA
>WWET01003042.1:156779-176707 GCA_011038615.1 Limnodynastes dumerilii
AATTGCTTACTGCACACAGATACTGACCAGCTTTACTATGACACTGTTATTTAGACTTGGGATAGGAAACATCACCTCTCAACTCTAATACTGTTTGCAGCAGATGAAATATGACTCCCCTGAAATCAACATGGTTTAGCCCAGGTGTAACTAAGTTCATGCACTTAACAAGGTCTGGATCCAGCCCCAGGACAATAAAGTGATTGTAAATTAAATTCAGTGAATTTGTCTTGGCTTGTGAATTTGTAAGTAAGATCTTCCATTTCAAGATAAAAGTTAATGCAGTCAACCCAATCACTCACCATTGGGAATGTAGGTGACCTCCACCACAGAGAGATAATTGCCCTGGCCACATAAACAAGGTGCTTTACCATGGATTTCCTGTTAGTAGAGATTTTGATCTGGGAGATATACAGCAACAAGAACTCAGGGCAATCCCAGTCAAAACCTAGGTGTCTTAAGCATTTCCATCATATGTGGAGATAAATGGCCACCGCAGAGTCACATCTTCAGCATGTTTTCCATATCAAAGGTGAGAACTTGTAAAGCTTGGAGGAAATCTACACTACCTTGTTAGTATTCTGTTGAAGCAAAGATGAAGCTGGAGGAGCAGTGCATGTCCGAGTTTTAGGTAAGCTAACTGTTCGAAAGGGGCATTTATCAATTAATTCCAGGAAGGAAACATACAATCCCTTCCTCAAGCTGGTGAACCCACAAAGTTCCAATGCATGGGGAGGGCATTCATTTTAAATATATTCATTTTACCTTGCCAGAATAACCACAGGGGAGATCTTTTCAGGTTGGAGCTTAGTTAAACTAATAAGAGGGGAAGTGCGACTGATTTAGGTTTGGTTGGTGAGGTTGGTACCCAGGTAGCATAGGGAGGAGGATGTCCGCAGAGCAAAAGCAGGGCTGAGGCCTTCTTCCATATCCTGAGGCAACTGATTTGTTGGTTCATTTGTTGTAATTTAAGTTTGAAATCTGTCTCCATCTGGTCATTTCTTTCATGAATACAGGAAGGGACAAAGGGGTTTGTAATAAAGGACATTGGGCCTCATCCAGACTTAATATGACAGCAAATTTACGCACGTGGCATGCGTAAACCTGGCTGTAGAGACACGCTGCAAATGTGCCTGGCAGATATTACTCAGCGTAACTGTGATTGTACGGAACTTGTATGATAGGGTGTGACATCCCAACGCAAGCCAAAAATATGCATTGCGGGCAGAGAGAAATTAAAATTGTACAGTATGGCCTAGGTTAGGCACTTACATATAAAAAGTCATTATGCACGCACAGAGATACGCAATGAAAAGTTAAGGCAGGTTTCTAAACACGTAAGTCAGTTATGTTACATACATGCGAGGGGAGTGCCAGGGGGAGTGCATTATCCTTAGTAGTGCTTAATTTAGATATGCTTGCCTACGTAAAATGATCTTAAGTCTGAATCAGGCCCATCATCTGCAAATAATGCTAAACTAGGTCTACTCATTGAGGCATATAGCTTACCTAAGTGACTCCATACAGAGAATAAATCTCTGTTGTTAGTTATGGTAAGAGGTTCTGTTTGGTTAGGTATTGACTCTAACTGTTGCCATGGGGAGCGTATATAGAGCCTGAATTTTATTTTAGGAAAACAGGGCACAATCCCATGAGTTCCAAAATGCCCTTTATTCGCTACCAGTTCATCCTGTCAATTGCCTGCTCCACATCTGTGGACAGAAGGTAGGAGGACACCCTATATGATGCTGCCTATATGATACTGGATATGATTAAAGGGCTTAGTTATATTGGGCCTGATCCAGACCTACATCTGCTTGTGTTTTTAAGTTGGGCGTAAGCGTAAAAATGGGCTTTTGTACTTACTGCGCATGCGCAGGGCAGGTGTTACGCTCATGTTATGGTCTGAGAAACGGAGCGTATGGGCCTTCATCATAACAAGAATAAAGGAGAATCTGTGCTTTGAGACACAATGGGGTGGACAAACACCTATCTAATGACACTCTAGCAGCTTAAACCAGGGTTGACCAAGTCCTTAAATAAAAAAGTAGAAAAAAATGAAAAGCGCTTGGAGTGTATCAGATAATATATTTATTTTTTATACACCAAAAATCACAAGATAAAATATAAACACATATAAACTTATGTAAATAAGCTGACACGTATCGGAATGCAATTAAAAAACAGACCTGTATCATAAAAAATTACCACAGATGAAATAATCACATAAAGATAATCTACTCAATTTGATGATGGATAGAAGATATATATATTATAGCCTCATTAGATAAAGTCTTGCATATACACACTTCTTGTAGATATTGGACTTCACAATAAAAGATGTAGAATTGAATTGTAAATATATGTGGATGAAAGAGATTTAAATCTCATAAACAATAGTCTCCAGAGGATCACAAGTTACGCCGTTACGGACAACAGATAGAACCCGTCCGTATAATAGCAGCTGTTGGATGCACAGTATAATGGATTAATCAGCTGTAGTAAGATCTTTTAGACTTTCATATAGATGTGAAGATAGATACTGCACACTAGACAGGCAATTGTGTGAAACTTGCACCAGATGGCTAATGTGACTGACGTTGCAGCAGTCAGCTGATGGATAAACTCGTGAGTCTGATGTAAGAAATGGCATTGTGTGACATTGGTGTAAACATCTCCCTCCCTAAGAGCAAGTCATCATTCTACCCCCTTCAATTAAAGACTAACTGTATTGAAGCATTTTATCAAAATACACTGAGAGACTTCAAAACTCTCTGTGAAAATTCGGAAACCAACCCCCTCAAAGACAATCTTATTCCTATAGAAAGACAGGCTATTAAGACACTTCAGAATAATCATCAATTAATCATCAAACCGGTCGATAAATGGGGAGGTCTGGTAATACTGGACAGGGAAGATTATATAAAGGAGTCTCAGAGACAATTGAATGACACTCAATTTTATGTTAAATTAGAAGCTAATCCTAGCACTACTTATAATTATGAATATATGACTTTGATTGAGAGAGGTAGAGACCTTGGCATTTTTTCCAAAGAAACATTTAATTTTTCAAATGTAAAACACCCTGTCATACCCACTTTCTATTATCTACCGAAGTCGGAGACCAACCCCCCTGGACGTCCCATCATCTCGGGGGTGGGGTCCCTGACTTGTAACCTTTCACACCTGGTGGACTGCTATTTATTGCCGGCAGTTAAGAAATTAAGGTCATTTATTAAAGACACTACTCACTTTTTGGCTTTGGTGAATAATTTGACGTGGAAAGAAAATTATACTAATATCACATGCGACGTTGAGTCGAGATTAATCGATCTCAGACTCATTATGAGGTTTTATGATGGAAGGTGTGTCTTTCATTCTCACTCACAATTTCTTTTTGTTTCACGGGAGTCATTATTTACAGTTAAAAGGTACTGCCATGGGAACCAGATTCGCCCCGAGTTATGCAAACCTCTATATGGGTTGTCTTGAAGATGAACTCAGCTGGGGTGGACCATTCGGGGCAGATACATTGATGATTTGTTTTTTGTTTGGGATGGGGACACTTCTTCAGTTGACTTATATATGGAACACTTGAATCAAAATGCCTATGGTCTCAAATTTACTTTCAACTCTAGTTCTGAATCCATAAATTATTTAGATATTACTGCTCTCGTTGAAAATGGACTCTTACAAACAAAAAATTATAGGAAAGATGTAGATTAAAGCACTTTCTTAAATTACAATAGTTGCCATATGAACAAATGGAAACAAAACATACCGCAGGGCCAGTTTCTACGGAGAAACTGCTCCTCTGTGACTGATTTCAATAATCAGAGTGAAGATATGAAAGATGCTTTTTTATCTCAAGGTTATCCTGAAAGAATTGTAAATGAAGCCTATGTCAAGTCTCTTGCTACTCCTAAAGAATCTCTTTTGTCCAATGTAGATAAAATCGATACAAATAAATGGACTAATGATATCATGTTTATCACCCAGTTCAACTGTGATGCAGAGAAGATCAAGAGAATCATTAACATTAATATACAGATACTACACTGTGATCCGATACTTAATAAACATATGACTACCAAACCAAAAGTTATTTTTAGACGGGCTCACAACCTGAAACACTCACTAGTTAAAAGTCATTTAAAAACTGAACCTCAAAAACAACCCCCTTCATGGTTATCTGATAAGTTGATATGATGTTACAAGTGTGGGAGAAATCAATGTATCACATGTGGATTTATAGATAAAGATCATAAAACTTTTTGTGTGATGTCTGATAAAAAAAAATACAATATCAAGAGCTACATTAATTGTAAAAGTATATACGTAGTGTACTTAATTACCTGTGGTTGTGGCATGGGCTATGTCGGCTGCACCACCAGACAGTTAAGTACAAGATTTTTGGAACACAGAAGGGGAATTCTTAATGATAAACCTCATCTACTTTATAAACACATACATTCTGCACATGGGGGGAGTCTTGACTCATTAACAGTTAGAGGTATTGAACAGGTCCGATTTACTATTAGAGAGGGTGCGATAGATTCTCTCTTCTTTGTAAGAGAGAATCTTATTGGATCTTCAGATTAAATACGTTAAGTCCGAAGGGATTTAATGATTCCATCGAATTGGTCCATGACTAAACTCTCTCTATTCTGAGATTATTCTTTATTAATACCTTATATATGAAGAAAACACTCTATGTTGGTATGGTATGGTAGAGTTTCCCCCTGTGACATAGAGGGCTATGAGTTCATCATGTGTCAGATAAATGTTTTTTATTAATTGACCATGTTAAATTGATCTTGGGAATTAGATTATTCTTTTTCTGTCTTATCTGGTTTACCCTTTTTTTCTATGTTTTTTATTAACTGCTATTATTATTATTATTTAATTTTACTATTAGAGAGGGTGATAGATTCTTTCTTCTTTGTAAGAGAGAATCTTATTGGATCTTCAGATTAAATACGTGAAGTCCGAACGGATTGAATGATTCCATCGAATTGGACCATGACTAAACCCTCTCTATTCTGAGATTATTCTTTATTGATACCCTATATATGAAGAAAATACTCTATGTTGTCTCAAAATAGCTCTGTAGGTATAATTATGCTGTAGCCTGTGTAGACAGATGGGGGTAGTCTAGAGGTAGAGTTTCCCCCTCTGATATAGGGGGCTATAAGGTCTAGTCCATCATGTGTCTGATAAATGTTTTCTATTAATTTATTTTAGGAATTAGATTATTCTTTTTCTTTCTTATCCTGTTTACCTTTTTTCTCTATGTTTTTCATTAACTGCATCTTATTTTGATTTTGCTCTTTATTTATTATTATTTTTATTATTATTATTATTATTTATATTCTGGAATTTATTATGTATTGATCCTTTAAACATTACAATTCATTATTGTCAATCTTTAGAATGATAAATATCCAGATTTTTAAGCCTCTGTGGATACTCATGACATTATATTGTATTATATGTATTGTGTGTATTGTTAATATGCAATGTTTTTGCTTCTTTGCACATGTTAAATCCAACTCCGCTATGTTAATTAGATCCTAGTTACACCTGTGAGACACAAATATAAAGGAGACAGTCTGTGGGCTGTCTCACACTCTCTGATGAAACCTATCCGTGGAGAAACGCGTAAGGGTTTCTAGTCTCTAAAGCTGACACCTTAGACCACCGCTTCTACTCATTGCTATTTACTGTGCTTTACATTTTTTTAAGTGGACTATTCTTATTATAATAGAGCTCCTGACCATCTTGATACATTGACAGCTGACTTTAGGATCCTTCCCTACCCCATTTGGGGAGCCGCTGATGCTGGCGTTCACTTGTGTGATATCTTGCAGTTCCTAACAAAGCCATCGCTGCTGACACGTGAGTTCTGGGATTTCTGCTATGCGTATTCACTGTTGACATTTTATACTGGAACTCCCCGTTATTACATTAAGGGAACTATTTACATTTGTCTACCGCTGCAACAGGAGTTGGTATCAAAAGTTTTAAACTCCAAGTTTCACACTCAGTTTCTTCATACCTACAGGACCACGCATTTTAGCTATCCTATGTGCAAGCTACCATCTGGTCCTGGTGTGCATTAGAGGTTTGGGAACCTATATCTATCGTTGGGAATTACCATCATTTCCACCATAAGACCCACAAGTGACGAGTTTATCCATCCGCTGACCGCTGCAACATTAGTCACATTAGCCATCTGGTGCAAGTTTCACACAATTGCCTGTCTAGTGTGCAGTATCTATCTTCACGTCTATATGAAAGTCTAAAACATCTTACTACAGCTGATTAATCCATTATACTGTGCATCCAACAGCTTCTATTATACGGACGGGTTCTATGTGTTGTCCGTAACGGCTTAACTTGTGATCCTCTGGAGACTATTGTTTATGAGATTTAAATCTCTTTCATCCACATATATTTACAATTAAATTCTACATTTTTTATTGTGCAAGTCCAATATCTACAAGGAGTGTGTATATGCGAGGCTTTATCTAATAAGGCTATAATATATACATCTTCTATCCATACTCAAATTGATTATTTTAATAATTTGTGTTGATGAGATTCATTGCCCTAGTAGATTATCTTTATGTGATTATTTCATCTGTGGGCATTTTTTATGATACAGGTCTGTTTTTTTATTGTATTTCGATACGTGTCAGCTTATTTACATAAATTTATATGTGTTTATATTTTGTCTTGTGATTTTTGGTGTATAAAAAATAAATATATTATCTGATACACTCCAAGCGCTTCAATTTTTTTCTACTTCATCGTAACAGCTTCGTATTTATGCTCGGGGGGTCGTGCCTGCCATCCGATCTCCATAATTACGAACCGAGGGCAGGATGAGGCATTTAAATCATACAGTATGGGCGTGCTAAGTGTCGTAACTACGCTATGACCTTACGGACGCACGCGGTTACACTCAGAATAGTTAGGGTAGGTTTTGCTCAGCGCAAGCAGGCAAAAGTAAATATGACCAAGGGAAGTGACGAGCGGAGTGCATCGGAGTTACGCCGGCATAAATACGCTATGCACATGAGCGGATCATGAGCATAGGTCTGGATAGGTTGTCCCTGACCTCACTACCATGTACAAAACCCACCTGATCATTGTGAATAATGTCTGGAGGAACTTAGGTCAATTAGCTAGAAGTCTGGTAAGAGTTTGGGTTCTAAATTGATTATGGAGATGGGGCAGTAACTTGAACACACACATGGTACCTTCACCTCAGGGCCTGCCTTGTTAATAGGAAGGTGTTTTAATAGCTTGAAAATGAAGGTTCCTTAGAAAAGAGAATAGCTTTCTCTTTGGTTATTTGCACTAAAATTATTATTTAAAACATTAGAAAAGCTCTTTTTGAAGAAATGAGGGGCTGAGTCATTCTTTAGGTGTGTTTCCAGAATAAGGGCAACATCTACTTGCTCTGATTATAGATGCAGCAGGTGTGACCATATCTCCAGAGAATTCAAACACCTAACAGTAAGTGAGAGGATTTTTAAGGGCATCTTTTATGAATATTCCATGGCATGAGTGAGGATAAACCTTGGGGTCTCTGGTGGCTAGGTAAAGGAGACATGCAAGTTCAAGGTTTGTTTGGCCCAAGGTGTATAAGGAGCTTTAGTTAGTGTACAAGGTAGCTATAGAAGTAGGGGAAAGGGTGAGAGATTACAAAGGGGAAAAAAAGTTAAGGAAAATAAATGTAATCAAACAAATGTAATAGCATAACAACATTATAGGTTACAATAGAGAAACGACACTGAGAGTGGTATAACAAGGGTTGGTATAGTCCACCACTAATATAGTTAATATAACAGGTAGTCCCACTGGACATTTGGGTGTAAGGAAGTTGGTGTATGGTAAGGAGTATGCAAAATGAAACTGCCCTTATGGTAGAGCATGGGTATAATCTATCTGCCTATGTAACAAGTCATCAAGTTAACTGGTATTCTATCAGAGATGCTACTGTGGGATCTCGTTAAGGGACATGGACATCTCAGTCATATTCTAGAACAACTGTCAGATTCTTAGTGTAAGTCGCAGGTTCACATTCTTCTTGTTAGGGTTTGGGATCAGGTGGTCGAACCCCTGCCAGATAGCAAAAGTCAGGTTGTGAGACAATCGGGAAATGAAGGTCCCCACAGGATGTGAGGTTTTGAAGGCTCTCTCAGAGTTCTGGAACACCATCACATTGTATTTCTAGGCTGAGAGGAAATCCCCAACAGTATTTGGTACATAATAAGATGGTTCTTCAAATCCACTATGCTTCAGCGCCACCCAGGACAGGTCTTGAAATATCTGAATACTCTGCCCATCAAATTTGGTGTTATCACATTGTCAGAACTTTTTCAAGATCTGTTCCTTTACATTTTATTAGTGTAGAGTGCATATATTGTATTTAGGGTGATACATCTGTACACCTCTCTAAATATTTTAGGACATCCTCAATGCCTTTCACTGGAATATCCTCTGGGAACCCCCTGACCCTGATATTGTTGTGGCAACCCCTGTTGTTCAGGTCTTTCAGGTATCTGTGCACCTCATGCACAACTCATGTTTGTTCTGCTGCTTTCTCTTGGAACTGCTGGACCCCCATTTCTTGCTTCTCCTGGGTGACTTCCACTTGGGCACTTCTGAATGTGGCTTGGAAGAGCTTTAGAAGTTAGGTAAACAGTTTGAAATTAAAGTTTGTCTAGGAACCATGGCCCTGATTCACACCTAAGAAGCAGAGGCTTCTTAGGTGCGTATTAGGCCAATTTTTGCCATTGGGCATGCTTAGTCAGTGTAACTACAGAATCTATGTAGCCCCTTAGCACGTAAATGAACTACGTGCATTAATTAAAGTCCACACATAGTTATTCAGGTGAAATGAGGCATGCCACGGCAGCCTCTGGGGAATATTAGGTAAAGTAGGTGTGGAGGGATGTAGTTTAGGCTGGAAAGGAGGGCTGGGGATTGTCTGTGTATATTTTCCCAACTTAAGTGGTACTAATAGCACTTAAAAACGGGGGCGGGTAGGGGAGGGGTCTGGAGAAGAAACGGGGCTTCCCCGCCCCTGATCCCTCATTTACATGGTTACCCCCTCCTGTATGGGTATTAACAAATTGGTTGAGAGACCATTCCCTGTAATGCCCAATACAGCTGTCATATTTATGCAAATTCCTGCAATCTCTACCTATTTCACCATTATAGATTAATGTTCTGCCTTCTTTTCTATCCCTCTGCATCCTAACTGTTAGAAATTTTCTGCCTTAACATTCAAAGGGGTACACATGGATTTGGTTACCCCAAGGTTTTGTGGACAGCCCTAGTATCTTCTCACAAGCTCTGCATGATTGCTTACAATCTATTCAGCCCAGCAATGGGTTGGTCCTGATACAGTTTGTTGATGATTTGTTGTTGTGCTCTGAAACATTTGAAGCATCACTGTCTGATACTAAAGAACTGTTGTTTCAAACAGGAAACAAGGTATCATAAACTATAACTATATCCATTCATTAGCAGAGTTAATGAATATCATCACAGACATGTATGAGGACATGTTTTGTTATACAGGTTTAGAATTACAAGCATTTAAAAAGGAATTGGTACAACATAGAATGGTGCTAAACTACTACTACTATCTTACTACTGTTACAGGAGGGTATTGTGTCACACTAGCCACACAATTTGAAGTTACATTTTGCACAAGTAACACTGATGATCATGAAGTTATAGACCATAAAATGGATGAAATACTTCAATTAAAATGGGAGTATTGGAGGTTGCATAATTTATCCTTGTCCGCTGTGGGAGCGGAAGTAGTAGGTTTGGTGTCATGGTTGAACCCGGTAAACTGTTTCTCAGTGTTTGGTGAATGGGCAAACGTGCAATAATTAAACTCCTTGTCTTGTTAATGAGTGTTGTTATGATTATGGTGCTAAATCTAAAATATGTTCATGAGATGTAAGAGGAAGAAAACTGAGTTGGTTATGACTGAGGCTGAGTAAATAGAAATAAACAATGAGGTTTTGTCTTATGATCCAATCCTTGAAAATTAATAAGCGATACTTATGGGCACTATCAAAGGGTGGTCTGTCAAAGTCAAATAAATATATTAAGCAATAATTAAATATTAGAAGACAATATGGTATAATCTGAGTGTGGGTAAGAATAAGGAAACTCCAAGCGTGGGAACACATGCTTGCATGTGGTTGCACGAAATACCGTGTATTCGCAGGATTTCTCATTTTATGATTCCACTCAATAATAAATAGGTTTTTATTCATATTTCCATGCAGGCACATTGTATGATTGATCAATAAAATGGGTTTTAAGTTACTAAATATATGTTTTATTCACAGGAGGTTCCAATCAGCTTTAATCTACAAATACGCTTTAGAATGTTATATTGTTGTCACATTTAGACTTGTAACATAGCTTTTCATGTTGTATTAGTGCTTCTATTTTTTAATAAAGGATTACAAGTTATAGATATTAATCATTTGTAATGTTGAATGTACATGCTGATTTAGGTTAACTAACCCTGTGAGCTAGGCTAGGAACACCTGAACATTATGCTTATTAACCTCCAGACAAGAAACAATAGAATTTTGAGTATCCAATGAACTACAAGATATTGAACATGGCTTGAAGAATCAATATATCTAGATAACAGAAGACCTTCACTTATGATGTCATTATACCTTTGATCATGATTATTAATAGACCATGCTCAAGCCCTAAAGGTCAGATCTTTTGTATTGAAGTTTGCATTAGTACTAACTTGTGCATGCTGCTGGTGTAAGCAGTTCATTTGGAGTAAGCCTTTCCCTTTTGGAATAAATCTTTTGTGGGTTTAACTGTCACTGCAATAGGATTGGACTTCTATTATTTTTCCGGTGTCCTCATTCTTGCATTGCATATGGACTTCAAATACATCTGCACGGGAGGCACAGTAGCACATTATACCCATGACGAGAAAGAGACAGTATGACCCAAGTGTGCCATGTCTGCCAAGTTAGTGAGGAAGGGTGTTGGGATGCAGATCCATCACATATATAAGCTCAACCTGATGAAATCTGACTGGTATTTATAACTGAGATTTTTGAAATATGACACTTAAGTATAAAAAGGTTTGCAGGTAGAAGAAGACATTTGTAGTCCCAGCTGATGGTATAATGTGGATGGGTGCCTAATGTGGGATCATAAGAAGGGTGAGTTAATTGAGCTTAAGTGTTTAGATTTGTAATAAGGGAACGGGGCTGGTTATTCTAAAGGTGAGCTCCATAATATATTGGTTAGTATGGTGTTTTCACTCACCAAAACTTATGTTGTGCAACTGTCTGTGTGGAGTTGAAAGCAGCAGCCTTCTGCCTGCACTGCCCTGGAGTTCTAACTCTCCTTTCAAATGGGTAGATGGCTGAAGGAGTCTGTTCATTCCAGCTAGGGTCTCCAGGCAGGACCACCTCCTCCACATCTGGATTGGGAATCAAGCCCATCCCAGACTCCAATGGTGGGATTTTCTGTAGCAAGTCCTATCCCAGAGCAAAATTGAAAGGGTGGCTGTAGGGGATACAGTGGTGGAGTCACCTGAGCACCACCATTTTCTGCTAGGCCAATGCAGCTGGGGAAATGCCACACTAAGGAGGTCCTACCAGAAGCTCTGTATGGCCAGCTGAACAGTCTGGCCACAACCAAATTCATAGTATATTAATGAAAAAGGTATATTTAATGTCAATAAAACATAAATCACAGTATAAAACTCTTCTGAGACATCTGCAAATGTCTTGAAACATAACAATGTATTATTTCATGATCAAGGTCAGAATCAGAATCAGAATCAGAATCAGAAAGTAATACGTCCAAAAAAAAACATCCTGCTTATTTTTTTTACTTTAGAAAATAAATCCACACAAATGAGGGCTCTTTTCTGACCAATCTAAAGCCTAAATTAAGTCACTACTGGATTTGTTAAAAAATATTACTACTTTTGCATAGTTTCACAAAGCAGTAAAGCAGTACAAATCATAAATATTACCCACTCAAGCATTAAAGAATATTTCCACTGTTATATATAGTTCTGTCTTATAGAAATGTTGTTTATGCTTTGAGCAAGGATTAACTGTTATTAATATCAAATGTATGCAATATATAGTAACATATAATTAAGTATAAATTTTGAACTATTTTTTTTTTCTATACATTTCTCCCCATAGCTAAGTTATTAGCACTAAAGCTGGCTTATATTGCTAAGGAGTGGAGGAGTATTCTTAAAAAATAAAACAAAAGAAAATACACACATAAAAAAGTTTTTTTTTTAAACTACTATTTAATTATATATTGCATTTCTTTTTATATTGTTTGTTTTGTATAAGTTTTGTAATGGGTGTTTAACATGTATTAGGAATAATTATCAGTTTAACAGCGCTTTACTGGATATATTATTCAAATAAGGTAATGGATGGTGGTTTTGTTAGTAATGCTAAATATCGTTCAATAACGATGGTAATGTAGTAGTGAAAATGGTAAGTTTGCAAAGTGAAAGAAAAAAAGGGAAAAATGCAGAGGTTTTCTATCCAATATCAAATAGATATAGAATGAGAGTGCTATCCCAAGGTTAACATTAGACATGTATACAGGGGCGTAACTAGAACTTTGTGGGCCCCATATCAGACTTTTGAAGAGCCCCCTAAGCTGTCTCCAGCAATGGCACCTCTATCTTCTCTGCAAAGTCACTGATATCATCACGTCAGCGTCAGTTCATGGAATAATAGAGGAGCTGGTGCCGGCTGTTTCTTAAGCAGTGTTGAGGAATATTTCTCTGCAGTGCTGTTATAGAGAGTCACAGTGAATGCTGTGTCCTGTCACTGTGACCCTCTATTGTAGTGCTGCAGAGACAGACTCCACAACACTGCTTAAGAAGCAGACAGCCCAGCTCCTGGACAAATGGTAAGTACATACTGTACAGGTGCAGTGAGGTGATTGCAGGGCTGCCAGGCCCCATAGCAATTGAACCCATTGCACCCTCTATAGTTACGCCCTTGCATGTATATGTTTAATGTACATGTTTAAATGTACAAGTTTGCAATGTGACAAGTATATGCTAAAAAGAGTTTGTGTAATGTTTAGACATAGTGCCTATCTTAGGCCATTTTAATTAGAAGCAATGGTTGCATATCACCAGTAGGGGTCTCAAAATGTCAGTGGAAATGTGTTCCAACCAAACTAGAAGACAATTACTACATACTTTTAGTGAACAAAACATAGGAGCATTTAGTACCATTGGACTATATTTACACCTAAGAAGCTCTGTCTTCTTAGGTTCGGAGTTTTAGGAATGAACCTACTAAGCATGCGTTGTAGGTCATTTACGCAATCCACTTAGGTTGGTTAGCTTGTTAGGTAGAAAGAGGCGTTTTTCCTTATTAAAAAGAAATATACACACAGAAAGTTAGGGACGTCCTAGGGCCCTCTTAAGTGCCCTTAGGTTCATAAAATAAGGGGGATGTGGCATGGGGGGAGCTTTAAGTTGTGAATTAGGTGCATAATCCTCACCACAAACCATGTGCAGATTTCTGATGTCCCCATCTGGGATCCATCTGGATGTACTTGTCTCTACCAGGAGAAAGAGCAGTCCATGCAACAACTAATATTTAAGCAACACGAGGTGACACCCTATGATTGGAGTAATGGAGTGCTTAGTAGGAGCAAGTTGAGGAGAAAGGCTCCATGGAGAATATCTGAGAAACAACTCAGAAAAATTGATGGCCAGTTATAAGAGTACATGGAGCATCATAGTAGGGACTAATATTAACTCCCCCCCATAATAATCTATTATGGGGACATATGGACCTCTATTAACAATAGTGATCTATATGACCCCATAGTAGCGCTTAATATACCCCAATAATAGCCTACTATAAGGCATGGTGAGGCATCCATAGTAGGGCTCCATATTCTCCTCTGTGAATTTCCATTGTCTCCTTTGTCTCTTGTACGTTGCCATCACTTACTCTCCATCTCTCATATCTCACCATCCTTCACTGTAAAACCCCACACCCCCAAACCCCCTTTATGTTATCTTTATTTGCTTTTCTCTTCTCAAGATCCACAGTGCTTGCTCTATCTGATTTGATATTATGTCGCTGCTTGGAGCCTCTCAGACACATTGTCTAAGAACTGCTGCACTGCTGACTTGTTCAAGGTACATACAAGGTACATACATGCTACGCAATGCAGCACCTAGGTCTTGGCACCCCAAATGACTGCACTGCTTCGCCTTGGTCTTGTCAGTCAGCCCTGCTGAAAGATGCCCCTCTTATATCCCTTGACTGAGCTATTGAGTCTAACTTGCCCAGTGTTCATTAGAGTCCACCGCAAGGAGTTTTGGATTACTGCATGGGATATGTGGTTCAGGATCCATGCAAGAGAAATAACAGGCAAATTGCAATGCAGGATTAAGGGGGATGTTAAAAAAAGTTCAACAAGAAATTACTCTGGAGTTCTCTTGAACCTAAAATAAAAATATATATATATAAAAAAAAAAAGCTGTAAATGCAGCCCTGAATTGGCCCCATAAACTGAAATGTACCAAATTGTCAATTTTAAATGAGCTTCAATTAAATCCCCCTCTCAACCACGATTGCCGGCAGTGGGGCATCATGCCTGCTCTGTGTTTAACCCAGTGGTCTACTAGGTCTACACAATAATACGGGTCTGCAAAAATATGCGTTTTGGGCTGCAGTTTTTACACATCTGTTTTAGATGACCACCAAATACTGGGGTATCATTTGAATTGAGATAGAGAGCTGTCATTTAAGGATGTTTATATTATTTACTTTTTTTTAAAAAAGTCCTTTATACTCTGCTTTGGTAGAGCCTGGGGAGCTGATCAGACACATTTGGGTAAGGGCCTGGAACCATGTCTAAGGTTTACCTTGAAGCATGGTGGTGAACCCAACTCGCTTTCGTTAATCCCCATTAGGCCATAGTTGAAAGTACAGCAGTCATCTGTCTAGTTACCAGAAAATCTGTTGGGCAATGGCACTTTAATATCTGATGCAGCTATTGGTGGTGCAGGAGCTGGAGTTTGTCTAGATTTTGGGCATCTGTGCAGTCAGAGCGTTGAATGGGTCTTTAGTAGCAGACTCCATACAGGAAGCTGACAGCTAGGGCTGGTTATAATGTTAGGATAAACTCACCAGGCTGCAAAGCCTAACCAGACCAGGTGTTTACTGGAGCACCTTATAATGGGACAGGCTTGGCTGCAGGTCACGGTCCCTGATGGCAGATCCTAGGAATAAAATAGGCGTGAAATTAAATAACAAAAACCCAGACAGACAGTGGGGACAACAATAAAGGCAGTCATTCACAGAGGGCCGTATCCGTGGGTTTCATGTATGCACAGAGGTCCGGAACTGCGCACTGCTCCCCTCCGTCTCCATAATCCACCTTTAACTTCACCATATGGCTGCAGATTTGCTTACAGCCATCCCGTTTGCTCCATCAGCATGGCAAAAATCTCCTCTGTTGCGGGATTTTTCTATGCAGAAGCCATAGTCTGTCCAAAGGTATGGATCTCCATGCGAATGGAACAGTTCTGTTGGGTAACACCTGGCGCACGCATGCTCGTAAGTTAATTACAAAGGGCCTTACACAAATTGCTTGTGGTATTAACTGTGGAATCCCCTAAATATACAGTGCATCCAGAAAGTATTCACAGCGCTTCTCTTTTTCCACATTTTGTTATGTTACAGTCTTTTTCCAAAATGAAATAAATTCATTTTTCCCCTCAAAATTCTACACACAATACCCCATAATGACAGTTAAAAATAAAATAAAAATTATGGGAGATTTTAGCACATTTATAAAAAATCTAAAACTAAGAAATCATATGTACATAAGTGTTCACAGCCTCTTCCATGAAGTTCAAAATTATTCTCAGGTGCATCCTGTTTCCACTGATCATCCTTAAGATGTTCCTACAGCTTAATTGGAGTCCATCTGTGGTAAATTCTGTTGATTGGACATGATTTGGAAAGGCACACACTTCTATATAAGGTCCCGCTCTTGACAGTGCATGTCAGAGCAGAAACCAAGCATGAAGTCAAAGGAATTGTCTATAGACCTCCCAGACAGGATTGTCTCGAGGCACAAATCTGGGGAAGGGTACAGAAAAATATCTGCTGCTTGAAAGGTCCCAATGAGCACAGTGGCCTCCATCATCCATAAATGGAAGAAGTTCGGAACCACCAGGACTCTTCCTAGAGCTGGCCGGTCGTCTAAACTGAGCGATCGGGGGAGAAAGGGCCCTAGTCAGGGAGGTGATCAAGAACCTAATGGTCACTCTGTCAGAGCTACAGTGTTCCCTTGGAGAGAGGAGAACCTTCCAAAAGGACAACCATCTCTGCAGCAATCCACCAATCAGGCATGTATGGTAGAGTGGCCAGAAGGAGGCCACTCCTTAGGAAAAAGAACTTGGCAGCCCGCCTGAAGTTTGCCAAAATGCACCTGAAGGATTCTGACCATGAGAAACAAAATTCTCTGGTCTAATGATACAATGATTGAATACCAGGCGTTATGTTTGGAGGAAACCAGGCACCGCTCATCACCAGGCCAATACCATCCCTACAGTGAAGCATGGTGTTGACAGCGAAGCATGGTGGTAACAGCATCATGCTGTGGAGATGTTTTTAATCGGCAGGGCAGGAAAGACTAGTCAGGATAGAGGGAAAGATGAATGCAGCAATCTACAGAGACATCCTGGATGAAAACCTGCTCCAGAGCGCTCTTGACCTCAGAATTGGGCGACATTTTTCAACAGGACAACGACCGTAAGTACACGGCCAAGATATCAAAGGAGAGGCTTCGGGACAACTCTGTGAATGTCCTTGAGTGGCCTAGCCAGAGCCCAGACTTGAATCTGATTGAACATCTATCGAGAGATCTGAAAATGGCTGTGCACCGACGCTTCCCATCCAACCTGACAGAGCTTGAGAGGTGCTGCAAAGAGGAATGGGCAAAACTGCCCAAAGATAGGTGTGCCAAGCTTGTGGCATCATATTCAAAAAGACTTGAGGCTGTAATTGCTGCCAAAGGTGCACCAACAAAGTATTGAGCAAAGGCTGTGTATACTTATGTACATGTGATTTTTGTTTTTTGAGTTTTAATACATTAGCAAAAATCTTCCAAAAACGTTTTCATGTTGTCATTATGGGGTATTAGATCTAACTCACACTTAAGAACATGTTAGGTGCCTAAATATAGGCACCTAATAGCATTGAAACTCCCTCGGCACACCCCTGGTTTTCAGGTTCTTATGTGATTTACGAGTGCCATAGGGCTCCCTCAACTTTAGGTTCGCATTTGAATGCGTAGGGATAGTACTTAGGAACTTAACTGCATAACCGCCCCTTCATTTGCTCATTTAAATGCTTCCCTCCACCCAAATCTGTGTATCTGCCTAGGTACTTATTCATGGAACGCCCATTCTTGCGTATTTTACTAGGAACCTAGAGACTTTAAGTTCTTAGTGTATAAGAACGTAATTTGCGTGCTAAGTCCTACATTAATAGCGTAGAAAAGTTACTAAGCATGCTCAGTGCATCTGTTCTTAAATATATACGCACCTAAAATCATAAGAATTCTTAAGTGTCAGGTCCATTGTTTGTCGAATTTTAAGGGAAATAAATGAATTTATTCCATTTTGGAATAAGGCTGTAACATAACAAAATGTGGAAAAAGTGAAGCGCTGTGAATACTTTCCGGATTCACTGTGTTGTATTCGATTAAACTTAAAAAATAAACTTGGCTGCATAGTTTCTTTATTTATTTAAAGATCAGTTCTTAACTAAATGTACAGACACGTTTAGGGCTCAGAAGAAGACAGCAACATGCACCAAAAGAATTGTTGCTTTATACACCTTTTCAGCATCATTCCCCTGATATAATTTATTGGCATAGTGCAATCAAGGAAAATTCCACTTATCTGAAGTACTGATTTCTCTTATTTCCATATACTGTATGGGTTCAAGACTCTTTTGCGTCCTTCCATTGATTTGGCTAATATTACGAAATATCATATTTTAGCCCAATACCTTGTTTTTGCCAAATGCACCATAGCTGGATATTTATCCTGTTATGAAATCTATTGTATAACTTCTTGCTTAATAGTCTTGAGCAAAACCCTTTCTTAATGTAGTATTTTCTTGTTATTGATTGAATGCATTGAATGTATTTTATTTTAAAGATATATTTATGTATTAGTATTTTGCATCTTTATATGTATGTTCTGAATGTGTTCCCATATGGTAGAAATATATTCGTATACTATAGAGACATACTCATATTTCAGATATGAGAAAATAACAATATCTCTCTCTTCCCCCCCTTTCTCTCTCCTTAAGTGTCTTCCCCTTTATTGGACTCCTCTTTCTCGGTCCACTTAATATCTACAATGAAAATACAAATAGTAGCAGCTCCATATCGTAAAACAGCGTTTTATTAAAAAACAAACAATATTTGTGCATACCATTAAAAACTCTCACACTCTAGTGTAAAGGATTCACAGCATAAATCAAGTACAGTGGTCCTGGAATAAACAGACAAGGAAGCTCCTGCTGCTGCTGCACGTTCGTCCGGACCTCGCACTCCAACTCCGCCTCTACGCGTTTCATCACGTTACGCGACTTTGTGAGGACTTTTTGTACAGAGCCACGTGTCCTTCCGCCAATCAGATCCCGGATAGCAACCGTCCATTACAACAAACTAGACTGTTGCACCGTGCTGCAGGGACGGCATTCTTAATACAAATTAAAATACAAATTAAAATGAAAAATACTAATTAAAATGAAAGTAACCCAATTTTCCTTTCAATTGTCCATATCTATACAAATTCACATAAAAGTTCCTACCTACATCAGACTATCTCCCCAATCGCAGAAAAAATGTACTCAACAATATCTTTTTTCTGAGGTTGGCAGTGTCTTAATCTCTATTCTAATAATCCTGTCGGCGTAAATTAAATACCAGTTAAGAGAAACCACACATGCTTCCAAGTATCAGAACAGGTAATCAGCTTAACAGTACTTAAAAGTTATGAATTACACATTAAGGATTATAGATCCCCCAATAAATCAACAAGTTATAGCTAATGACAGTCATAGTACCCTAAACATATCTAGTTACAGGAGTATCCACTTATATAGAAAAAACAAGGGTGTGAGTTCTCGCTAAGAACGGCCCTATTTTGATAGGGCCTTTCTCCCAGCCAGTTTCAAAGAAGGGGGTGTCCCCCAGCGTTAATACGTTTAGGTTAGTGTAGGGAGGGAGGGTAATGAGGCTGGGAGGGCGGCATTATCGTAGTAACGCCGCCGTCCCAGCATAGTTACACTCCCTTACGCCGGCTGAAGTTAGGATAGCTTTCAGCCGGCGTAAGGGAGTGTTAATACGCTCTAAGTAGGGGGAGTGTCGGAGTGAGCTGCTGTTACGCTGAGCGTTAGAATGCTCAGTGTAACAGCGTATGTTTAGATCAGGCCCATGGTATTTAATGTAGAAATCCAATACATTTCACTTGAGGCAAATGCTTATGCCTTTCTCCACCTGTCTTTATCTTATCTTTTTGTATCACCTTAATTCTCATTGAATCAGTAACTGCACAGTGTTTTTTTTTGTTTTTTTTAAGTGTTTAGGTAGACTATGATGTGGTACTTTATTTATAATATTGCGATAGTGTTCTAAAGCTCGTATTTTAAACACCCTTTTTGTCTGGACTAAGTAGCTTGGTCACTACAGCGCATCCCCGGCGACCTTCCCTGTAGTCCCGCCGCTGCTCTTCTCCCGGGGTCACACAACGTTATAGAGCCTGCGTCCCGCCGCAGAGAAAAAGAGCAGCGGCGGGACTACAG
>WWET01003043.1:953-26739 GCA_011038615.1 Limnodynastes dumerilii
ATATATACAGTAACTGCTACCTGTGCGTGAGAGAGAGCACTGGACACATGTTGTATAATAAGCAGGTTGTGTTGATGTTTAGTAAGATTTTTTGTGTTCAGGTGGAGTTGTGGGAAAACGTGGAGAAAATGCAGGTTTAATAATCAGGACATTCAGATAGAGGGCGGGAAGGAAATAGAAGCAATGCATTACATCTATCTGTATAATTGTATCAACCTATTGTCAGCTTGTGATCCATAAAATACAGCTTCATTACTCAGTGTACATATGGCAAGAGAGAATGTGGAACAAGGATATTGCAGATATGTGAAATGGAATTGTGTGCAAGACATCATTAATATTCAGGGAAGACTGAATAAAATGAACGGGGCTAGACATCACAAATGGACTGTGACTATTAGACATTAAACACAAGTACCTGGTATAAGTAATATCATGCTCCTGTGGATTTGTTAAGGCAGCGTCAGTATGCCAAATCTTGTAGACTTAAAACGAGTCTAGGAATTCATCTTTTTCTTTTGTTCTATATTTAGATAATTAGGATTTATGGCCATAAATTACCATGGCAACCACAGTGACGTAACACATAGGTTGGAAGGAACTTTTGACCTCTGCTTTCCCTGTCTATATCCTCCTCCATACATTGCCAGTGGATGACATGCTGACAGCTTGGAGTCTCTGTCTCTGTATTTGGTGTTACCAGTTATGTAATTATGAACCTCTTTACACTGTCTGTCACAATGTCACCAATGACATGGGAACCTGACCTGTTTTATGCCATTAAGGACACGTTATGCATTGGTTCAGTAAACTAAACTAATCACAGGGGGTCTTAAAGACTACGTAAAAGATAAAAGTAGAGCCGTATCACCAGTAAGGGGCTTCGCACAAGCTGGAAAGCGGCTTACAAGGCTGAGTGCTGACCGGTAACACAATCCCTCTGTGTACATGTGGATGGGATAATCCAGAGATGCGCCATGCAAATGTTATCCCCAGAAAAAGCTTAAATCAATAAATAGATAAAGACACGATATTAACTTTTTAGTATGAAGATTAAAGCAGTTTTTGCTTTTCCCTTAGATTGTAGATTGTGCTAAAATGAATTCACAGGCAAAGGAGGCTTGATATGGTCTTCTCCGTAACCATTTATCATTGTTTATCTCACACGTTTTCTTGGAAAAAAAAACACTTTTGATATCTAAATGTTTATCATTTTGCCATAAGAAATAAATATGTCCGATATATATACTTAAAACAATTTATACAGCGCTTTCATTATAAACTAGCCCCTAACAAGCTCACAGGGTATATATATATAAAGCAGTTTTCCAACCCAGATAAATGAATTCATTTTGCTTTTCCCTTAGATTGTAGATTGTGCTAAAATGAATTCACAGGCAAAGGGCTTGATATGGTCTTCTCCGTAACCATTTATCATTGTTTATCTCACACGTTTTCACGTGAAAAAAAACAGTTTTGATGTCTAAATGTTTATAATTTTGCCATAAGAAATAAATATACCGGATATATTTACTTAAAACGATTTATACAGCGCTTTCATTATAAACTAGCCCCTAACAAGCTCACAGGGTGTATATATATATATATGTATATATATATATACCACACATGTGTCGTCTGTAACCACAATGCACAATGACATCATGAAATCTTTGTTTAGGGGATAAAGCTAGTTACCATAGTATAATAGTCAGTGGTGAGCCTTGTACAATACTATTATGGGGGAATTCTGAATACGCAAACACTCAAAAACAGCTGCATCAAGGATTCTGAGCTGGAAACACATGTAGTAAAGGACACGGATTGCATACTGGAATGTATTGTCTGGTAATAGAACTCCTTGGCTGCTAAGAAGAGAAGAGGAGACAGAGAGAGGAGCTGTCCCTGGTGCTGACACCTCACTCGCACAATGCCCGAGAAGCTCTGAAATATCTGATATATCTAGTGTGGAATAACATTGTATCTGGTGGCGTGAAAATCAAGGTGTGTGACGCATCCATCAACTCTAATATTGGGAAACTGAGCATTAAGGAACAGAGTTGTTTGTATTTCCTAAAAAACAACAACCAAAGAGCCTCAGATTTTTTAGCACTACATAATTATTCATTAGTGCCCCCTTTGCGAGCCGTCACCTCTGTCCCCCAGGAGGAGACAGTGACCCTGCGTCCCTCTTCACACTGACACTAATCAGTAAAAGCTGATCCCTGATTATAATCATGCCAGAGGGCTCTGTTCCTGCTATCTCATTCTGTCCTCCTCCGCTGCTCCCACAGGAAGAGGCTGGTGAGTTAAGCAGCTCCACCAGCCATTAATCCTAGCTATAAATCTTACTATTTCCACAGCATATGCTGTTTGTAAGCCTGTCCGGCTGCTTTTGCATCAAGTGCTGTTTGGCTTCAGGCATTTTTGGCATTGGTGTGAGAGCAAACATCAGTATATCTGCACTTAATCTGGAGATTAGAATAGAGGCACATATACTATCCTATAAGCTGATATTGGCTGAGTGCTCTACATTGTGTTGACCAGGCAGGAAAAAAAAGTCAAGGAAAGTATTTCTGTGTTGTGTTGTGTTGTGTTGTGTTGTGTTGTGTAACACTTACAGAAAATAAAATGCTGATTGTGAATAATAAAATGATGGGAATAATTGAAGCACATTTAAGGTTGAATAAAAGGCTTTATCGTATATGCTCCATACAGTGGCGTATCTACATCCCCACGTGACGCCCGTGCGCAGTGCACTGTTGGGAATGGTAGGCTGGTGGGGACCGCTGCCGTGTGTATACATATAGATGGGGTGGGGTTGTCATATAAACATGCAGGTTCTGGAAGGATCATATAAACATGCAGGTTCTGGAAGGATCATATAAACATGCAGGTTCTGGAAGGATCATATAAACATGCAGGTTCTGGAAGGATCATATAAACATGCAGGTTCTGGAAGGATCATATAAACATGCAGGTTCTGGAAGGATCATATAAACATGCAGGTTCTGGAAGGATCATATAAACATGCAGGTTCTGGAAGGATCATATAAACATGCAGGTTCTGGAAGGATCATATAAACATGCAGGTTCTGGAAGGATCATATAAACATGCAGGTTCTGGAAGGATCATATAAACATGCAGGTTCTGGAAGGATCATATAAACATGCAGGTTCTGGAAGGATCATATAAACATGCAGGTTCTGGAAGGATCATATAAACATGCAGGTTCTGGAAGGATCATATAAACATGCAGGTTCTGGAAGGATCATATAAACATGCAGGTTCTGGAAGGATCATATAAACATGCAGGTTCTGGAAGGATCATATAAACATGCAGGTTCTGGAAGGATCATATAAACATGCAGGTTCTGGAAGGATCATATAAACATGCAGGTTCTGGAAGGATCATATAAACATGCAGGTTCTGGAAGGATCATATAAACATGCAGGTTCTGGAAGGATCATATAAACATGCAGGTTCTGGAAGGATCATATAAACATGCAGGTTCTGGAAGGATCATATAAACATGCAGGTTCTGGAAGGATCATATAAACATGCAGGTTCTGGAAGGATCATATAAACATGCAGGTTCTGGAAGGATCATATAAACATGCAGGTTCTGGAAGGATCATATAAACATGCAGGTTCTGGAAGGATCATATAAACATGCAGGTTCTGGAAGGATCATATAAACATGCAGGTTCTGGAAGGATCATATAAACATGCAGGTTCTGGAAGGATCATATAAACATGCAGGTTCTGGAAGGATCATATAAACATGCAGGTTCTGGAAGGATCATATAAACATGCAGGTTCTGGAAGGATCATATAAACATGCAGGTTCTGGAAGGATCATATAAACATGCAGGTTCTGGAAGGATCATATAAACATGCAGGTTCTGGAAGGATCATATAAACATGCAGGTTCTGGAAGGATCATATAAACATGCAGGTTCTGGAAGGATCATATAAACATGCAGGTTCTGGAAGGATCATATAAACATGCAGGTTCTGGAAGGATCATATAAACATGCAGGTTCTGGAAGGATCATATAAACATGCAGGTTCTGGAAGGATCATATAAACATGCAGGTTCTGGAAGGATCATATAAACATGCAGGTTCTGGAAGGATCATATAAACATGCAGGTTCTGGAAGGATCATATAAACATGCAGGTTCTGGAAGGATCATATAAACATGCAGGTTCTGGAAGGATCATATAAACATGCAGGTTCTGGAAGGATCATATAAACATGCAGGTTCTGGAAGGATCATATAAACATGCAGGTTCTGGAAGGATCATATAAACATGCAGGTTCTGGAAGGATCATATAAACATGCAGGTTCTGGAAGGATCATATAAACATGCAGGTTCTGGAAGGATCATATAAACATGCAGGTTCTGGAAGGATCATATAAACATGCAGGTTCTGGAAGGATCATATAAACATGCAGGTTCTGGAAGGATCATATAAACATGCAGGTTCTGGAAGGATCATATAAACATGCAGGTTCTGGAAGGATCATATAAACATGCAGGTTCTGGAAGGATCATATAAACATGCAGGTTCTGGAAGGATCATATAAACATGCAGGTTCTGGAAGGATCATATAAACATGCAGGTTCTGGAAGGATCATATAAACATGCAGGTTCTGGAAGGATCATATAAACATGCAGGTTCTGGAAGGATCATATAAACATGCAGGTTCTGGAAGGATCATATAAACATGCAGGTTCTGGAAGGATCATATAAACATGCAGGTTCTGGAAGGATCATATAAACATGCAGGTTCTGGAAGGATCATATAAACATGCAGGTTCTGGAAGGATCATATAAACATGCAGGTTCTGGAAGGATCATATAAACATGCAGGTTCTGGAAGGATCATATAAACATGCAGGTTCTGGAAGGATCATATAAACATGCAGGTTCTACAAAGATCATATAAACATGCAGGTTCTGGAAGGATCATATAAACATGCAGGTTCTGGAAGGATCATATAAACATGCAGGTTCTGGAAGGATCATATAAACATGCAGGTTCTGGAAGGATCATATAAACATGCAGGTTCTGGAAGGATCATATAAACATGCAGGTTCTGGAAGGATCATATAAACATGCAGGTTCTGGAAGGATCATATAAACATGCAGGTTCTGGAAGGATCATATAAACATGCAGGTTCTGGAAGGATCATATAAACATGCAGGTTCTGGAAGGATCATATAAACATGCAGGTTCTGGAAGGATCATATAAACATGCAGGTTCTGGAAGGATCATATAAACATGCAGGTTCTGGAAGGATCATATAAACATGCAGGTTCTGGAAGGATCATATAAACATGCAGGTTCTGGAAGGACCATATAAACATGCAGGTTCTACAAAGATCATATAAACATGCAGGTTCTGCGAGGATCATATAAACATGCAGGTTCTGGAAGGATCATATAAACATGCAGGTTCTACAAAGATCATATAAACATGCAGGTTCTAAAAAGATCATATAAACATGCAGGTTCTGGAAGGATCATATAAACATGCAAGTTCTGGATGGATCATATAAACATGCAGGTTCTGCAAGGATAAGATAATATAAACATGCATAATAATATATCACATTATTTTAAACAATACAATCAACAAATATTTGTAATCCAATACTTTAATACAATCCATGGAAGGAAAGGGGTTTTGAGGTGTGCTCTAAAACCAAAAACCTGGTTATTTCGTGCCAGTGTGAAAGGGGTTTCAGTAATTCTGAGCACTTTTCTTTTCCTCGCAATTGTTTTCAGAATAACAGTTGTACCAGTACTCTTAGAAAATATATTCACAAGTACAGTATATAACAAGTATATAACAAGTATATAAACACGTATATAACAAGTATATAATGAGTATATAAACAAGTATATAAACAAGTATATAAAAAGTATATAAACAAAAGTAAATCCAAAAATTGATGAACTAAGAGGCAGCCCTGTACCTCTCCAGCAACAGTCGATTATCGACAAACACAAAATTTCAGACACTGTTGAAAAACCCCCATTTAAGGTATGAACAGAATCTATACAACATAAGAAAAATCACAGTAAATGCATCTAATACTGGGGAAGATAAACATTATAACTCATCCTGATACAGCAGAGCTGGGCTTATCGAGCCATTGTTATCTACGTGTTTTATGTGTGCGATAAGATGCACTGTCTTACAGGAGACAGGAGGAGAAGAAGAGGACAGAGAATCAATCAAATCCAATCACTTGCTTGCTAGTTACCCAGCACAGGCACATAGTTATTTCCACATGCACAGAGCCAGAATATGAAACAAATGCCCATTGCCTTTACAGATCCCACAGTATCTCATTCTATACACACCTGTGTTGATGTATGTAACACAGTGGCAGGCCTGGCAACAGAAATCTTGGGGCCCGGAACACTCATGTATTTGGGGGCCTTTATCCCTCCTCAACAGTGTATTGCAGAGGTCCCTTTGAACCTTGGGGCCTGTCACAGCTATCCCCCCTTGTCCCCCCTTCCTTCACAGTGGTAGTCAACCTGGTCTCTACTGCCCCCAAACTAATTCAAGCTTTCATGGTGGGCCGTGGAGGTTTGGTGGCCCTGATTGCAGTCACAACTGGAAGTGGCTGATGATGTAATCTGATCACTGCGTTCAGCCGTATTAAAGCGGACATTGTATAGTCCACATGGAGGTTAGACTAGTGCTTGTGGTTACCTGGACATTGTATAGTCCACATGGAGGTTAGACTAGTGCTTGTGGTAACCTGGACATTGTATGGAGGTTAGACTAGTGCTTGTGGTTAACTGGAAGTTGTATGGAGGTTAGACTAGTGCTTGTGGTAACCTGTACATTGTATGGAGGTTAGACTAGTGCTTGTGTCTCTGTTGTATAAGAAAACTTTATTACCCGGACATTGTATAGTCCGCATGGCGGTTAGACTAGTGCTTGTTGTTACCTGGACATTGTATGGAGGTTAGACTAGTGCTTGTGGTTACCTGGACATTGTATGGAGGTTAGACTAGAGCTTGTGGTTACCTGGACATTGTATGGAGGTTAGATTAGTGCTTGTGGTTACCTGGACTTTGTATGGAGGTTAGACTAGTGCTTGTGGTTACCTGGACATTGTATGGAGGTAAGACTAGTGCTTGTGGTTACCTGGACATTGTATGGAGGTTACACTAGTGCTTGTGGTTACCTGGACATTGTATGAAGGTTAGACTAGTGCTTGTGGTTACCTGGACATTGTGTGGAGGTTAGACTAGTGCTTGTGGTTACCTGGACGTTGTATGGAGGTTAGACTAGTGCTTGTGGTTACCTAGACATTGTATGGAGGTTAGACTAGTGCTTGTGGTTACCTGGACATTGTGTGGAGGTTAGACTAGTGCTTGTGGTTACCTGGACATTGTATGGAGGTTGGACTAGTGCTTGTAGTTACCTGGACATTGTATGGTCAGTTTCTAAAAGCAGAAACAGCATCATTCAGAAAACAGATCACGTTGAATAGAACAGAGGGAGAAGAGAGGTGAAGACAGCACAGGAAAGAAAACATTAAAAGCTTATTCATTAAGACAAGTTGTGAAACGTGGAAAGAAGAGAAAGGGGGTGTATATAGGATAGATACAGGGAGAAAAAGGGGGTGTATAGGATAGATACACAATTACTTATAACTATAGCTATTACTATATAGCACAAGTGGGTGGGAGGTAGTAACTGGGTAACAACCCCTGATTTAATATATAAAGGAGTACAAGCTATTTCTAATTAGCAACAGCAGTAAAGTGCTCCTACTGATCGATGAAACTGTCACACTCGCATCTGAGCATTTATACAATTAGTTAAAATGAGGAATATTATGGTTGTAGTTACTGATAGGTCTTCCATATTATGAAGTGCTGTAGAGATGATCATTTCATCTGTAGGGTAACACACAGACAAACCAGACAGATACTTTCATAATGGAGTTATTACACTCGTAGCCATCTACTTTATACTTTTCCCAGTACAACTGACCGTACACAGAGAAATGGATAATGCTAATACCTGGATGATCACATTTCAATAAAGCAGAATACAGATCTTACATGGCGGATGTATGACCAGGCTGATACTGTCAGAAGATGGGAGTAAAACCACCAGATCCTCTGACTGTTATGGTTTATAAGAAGAGAAAGAAGGATCACAGGAGGCTGCTCACATGAATCCTCAGCCGGCTCCTTTATCATATTTGGAAACTTTGAGTCTGCTTATCAACCAGAAAACACAAGCCCCTGGAATATCTAATACAGAGCCAACATGTTACAGACAGTCTGCTTCTTTACCTGCTCATAAACAAACTCACACAGCTGAAAGGAATATAAAAAAATACCTTGTCAAGAGGAAAATCAATTATGCTGCAAAGATTATGTCAGACTGACAGCGCGGAGACGAGTTCTGGTCAATAAACGTCAGATTTTCTATTTTAATAAAATATATTAAAAATGCAAAAATCCGAATGTTCTGTCAGAATGTCACCTGCATCTCAAGTTGTAATATCCTCTGCAGCTATTCATAGAGGAGACTTTCATATGAGCCCGAGCCCTGAGCAGCTCAACTCTGAACACAGACAGTATTGTCCAAAGTCCAAGGAGAATTAGAGGAAGGACATTGGCTCCTGAACACATCCGTATCTGATGACAGGATCCAAAGCCTCTGGATCACGTGTTTTTTGCTTTACTCCTTGCTCCCAACTGCTTGTGGCTCTCCAGCTTCACTCCAACAAGTCTTCTTTAGCATCAGTTAGGGCTATGCTACTGGAGGATGCTGGAGAAGGTTGGAGAAGGCTAGAGAATGCTTGAGAAGGCTGAAGGATGCTGGAGAAGGCTGGACAAGGTTAGAGAAGGCTTGGGGATGCTGGTGGATGCTGGATAAGGCTGGAGGATGCTGGAGAATGTTGGAGGAGGCTGAAGAATGATGGAGGATGCTGGAGAAGGTTGGAGAAGGCTGAGGGATGCTGAAGGAGGCTGGAGGATGCTGAAGAAGGCTGGGCGATGCTGGAGAATGCTGGAGGAGGCTGGAGAAGGTTGGAGAAGGCTGGGCGATGCTGGAGAAGGTTGGAGAAGGTTGGAGGATGCTCGGGGATGCTGGAGGAAGCTGGAGAAGTCTGGAGGAAGCTGGAGAAGGCTGGAGAATGCTGGAGGATGCTGGAGAAGGCTGGAGAATGCCGGAGGATGCATCTGAGAAAGAATATTGTGATATTACATTGCATTTATTGCATCCCAAAGCATTGCAAGATTTGCAAGGAAAACATTCATGATGTTTAACTAATAATAAAATAATAACTAAAGAAAGACATAAAACAGGATTAAAAGACAATCCTATTTCCTCAAAACAAAATAGTATTTTTATATTTTATGTGCACCAAATGAGATTTTTCATATAAGTCGTTGGGCCTGATCCAGAACTACGGCCGCTGTACTAGCTACGACAGGCGTAAGCTTAAGATCGGCTAAAAGGCCGATCTGCGCATGCGCTGGGCAGATGTCCTACATCCGTAGGAGCAGCGTAGTGACGCTGGAGGGGGCGTCCCCCAGCGTTACTATGTTAAGGTTAGTGAAGGTGGGCGGGGGGAGTTAGTGCTTAGCGTACCAACGCTCCTGTGCGAGCGTATTTTCCCTTGCTTAGGCCGGCTGAAGTTAGGGTAGCCTTCAGCCGGCGTAAGCGAGGGAAAATACGCCCGCACAGGGGGAATGTCTGGGAGAGTGAACGCCGATGCTTTAGTAAGCACAGCGCATTGGCGTAGTTCTGGATCAGGCCCATTGTCCCTAATGTTCAGCAATGATAACAATACATAATATGTAAAGATGGACACTACTTGAATAATAAGACCCCTGCAGGTAATAATCCTGTGCATGTCTGATGGGTACACAGCGTAAGTGATACACAGGTATTGTGAGTGAAGCCCTGGACAGCGCATGCATTGATGGAAAGCATCTTCTGCAGAGGTTACTCGTCTCTTCATATCACAGAGATCCTGGACTGGTCTCTTCATATCACAGAGAACCTGGACTGGTCTCTTCATATCACAGAGATCCTGGACTGGTCTCTTCATATCACAGAGATCATGGACTGGTCTCATCAAATCACAGAGAGCCTCTATCACAGAGATCCTGGACTGGTTTCATCATATCACAGAGATCCTGGACTGGTTTCATCATATCACAGAGATCCTGGACTGGTTTCATCATATCACAGAGATCCTGGACTGGTCTCTTCATATCACATAGATCCTGGACTGGTCTCTTCATATCACAGAGATCCTGGACTGGTTTCATCATATCACAGAGATCCTGGACTGGTTTCATCATATCACAGAGATCCTGGACTGGTTTCATCATATCACAGAGATCCTGGACTGGTTTCATCATATCACAGAGATCCTGGACTGGTTTCATCATATCACAGAGATCCTGGACTGGTTTCATCATATCACAGAGATCCTGGACTGGTTTCATCATATCACAGAGATCCTGGACTGGTCTCTTCATATCACATAGATCCTGGACTGGTCTCTTCATATCACAGAGATCCTGGACTGGTTTCATCATATCACAGAGATCCTGGACTGGTTTCATCATATCACAGAGATCCTGGACTGGTTTCATCATATCACAGAGATCCTGGACTGGTTTCATCATATCACAGAGATCCTGGACTGGTTTCATCATATCACAGAGATCCTGGACTGGTTTCATCATATCACAGAGATCCTGGACTGGTTTCATCATATCACAGAGATCCTGGACTGGTCTCTTCATATCACATAGATCCTGGACTGGTCTCTTCATATCACAGAGATCCTGGACTGGTTTCATCATATCACAGAGATCCTGGACTGGTTTCATCATATCACAGAGATCCTGGACTGGTTTCATCATATCACAGAGATCCTGGACTGGTTTCATCATATCACAGAGATCCTGGACTGGTTTCATCATATCACAGAGATCCTGGACTGGTTTCATCATATCACAGAGATCCTGGACTGGTTTCATCATATCACAGAGATCCTGGACTGGTCTCTTCATATCACATAGATCCTGGACTGGTCTCTTCATATCACAGAGATCCTGGACTGGTTTCATCATATCACAGAGATCCTGGACTGGTTTCATCATATCACAGAGATCCTGGACTGGTTTCATCATATCACAGAGATCCTGGACTGGTTTCATCATATCACAGAGATCCTGGACTGGTTTCATCATATCACAGAGATCCTGGACTGGTTTCATCATATCACAGAGATCCTGGACTGGTTTCATCATATCACAGAGATCCTGGACTGGTTTCATCATATCACAGAGATCCTGGACTGGTTTCATCATATCACAGAGATCCTGGACTGGTTTCATCATATCACAGAGATCCTGGACTGGTTTCATCATATCACAGAGATCCTGGACTGGTTTCATCATATCACAGAGATCCTGGACTGGTTTCATCATATCACAGAGATCCTGGACTGGTTTCATCATATCACAGAGATCCTGGACTGGTTTCATCATATCACAGAGATCCTGGACTGGTTTCATCATATCACAGAGATCCTGGACTGGTTTCATCATATCACAGAGATCCTGGACTGGTTTCATCATATCACAGAGATCCTGGACTGGTTTCATCATATCACAGAGATCCTGGACTGGTTTCATCATATCACAGAGATCCTGGACTGGTTTCATCATATCACAGAGATCCTGGACTGGTTTCATCATATCACAGAGATCCTGGACTGGTTTCATCATATCACAGAGATCCTGGACTGGTCTCATCATATCACAGAGATCCTGGACTGGTTTTATTATATCACAGAGATCCTGGACTGGTCTCTTCATATCACAGAGATCCTGGACTGGTCTCTTCATATCACAGAGATCCTGGACCTCTATAGTTCTGGATCCAGAGCCCTCTTATTAAATAAAGTGTTTATCGATGAAGATGCCTATAAATAGCAGAGGGATTGTTACTGTGAGAACACCCTCCTGTAGCAATGGGACCACTCTCTGCAGCGGTTCATTTACCAGATCACTTGATTTTCTTAAGTGTGTGAAATCTATTATCCCATGTATTTTGCCCCTGATTTATATACACTCCTAACAGTCACTTTATCACAGTTAGTGGAGCCCGTTTCATTGACCAGTCTCAAATACCCCAGTGACTGTCCTACAACTCAGCAAATACAAAGCTGCAGAGGGAAAAGGATACAGAGCTTGATATTACAGTCCCAGTGACCTCAGTATATGAACACTTATGTGCAATATTCAGCTGCAATTTTCAACTATGCAGCCATGAGATTAAGAAGCAAAACTGAGAATTACACCCAGAAGACTGCAATGGTCAGCACTGAACACTAAGGTCTCTTAACCCAATGTAATCTGCCTGTGATTTATATGCTGAGCTCTTGGATACGGGTTATGCTTGTCATGTAAAATGCATAGAATATTTGTCCTTTACAATGATTTCAGATGAAATGCTTCCAGTCATTATCTGCAGAGGAAACTAGTGCTAATGCATAAGACCCGTCTCATAGATTTTCATATCCCTGGCGAACACCTCACTCTGAACCCCCCAGAGATAGACACAATATGAGCTCCCACTGAACACTTGGTAATTAGACCCAGGGGCTTTCAAACCTCTGGATTCCATCTTTTGTACAATGTGTTGGTGCAATTAATGATCAACAATTCATCTCCTGAGCCCTGACATGAACACATGATAACATATGATGTTTGGAGCCATAAAGAATCTCTCCCATAGCAATCTCTGCCGTGGCTCCATTATCTTATGACTTGTGTAATGATGATGAATGCACCATATCCAGGGAGGGAAAGGCATGGAAATAATTACAATGGGGATAATGGTATAATTAGTGTATGAACACCCACCCAATGTATAATAGATAAATGAAGCAATAATCTGAAGGCTCTCTAGAACACATGAATATGGTTGTGTGAAGATGCCGTTATGAGCCTTCTCCCTACATCTACTAGGCCCAGTATAGCAATGCTTCACCATTAAATCTACTAGGCCCAGTATAGCAATGCTTCACCATTACATCTACTAGGCCCAGTATAGCAAGGCTTCACCATTACATCTACTAGGCTCAGTATAGTAATGCTGCACCATTACATCTACTAGGCCCAGTATAGCAATGCTTCACCATTACATCTACTAGGCCCAGTATAGCAATGCTTCATCATTACTTCTACTAGGCCCAGTATAACAAGCAAGCATGTTCCTGCTGCAATCAGATGCTCACCATTACATCCACTAGGCTCAGTATCAGCTGGTATGTGTGCAGTACTAGCTGGGACACCTCACGCTCACCTCTAATGCTACTTCTTGCCAACAGCTAATAAAATGCATTGGAATATAACATGGTAATTCAATCATAAACAAACAATGGCACATTGCTGGGAACCTCGATGGTTTACCTCTTGGCATGTACTTTGACTGATTGACCTCCAAACACAACATCATTTTGTCTACCACTAATCTACTTAATACCTACTTAATCTCACCAAGGAGATTTCAAATGATAAAAAAGCATCCGGTTATAATAAATAAGAGATATAGCCGCTAGCGTAACTTCACACATTAGTACTTACGGTGCATACGCACTGCAGATGTTACGCCAAAGCTAAAAACAAACATTATAACATTGTGATAGTGATAAGAAAACCGAGGCTGCCATTTATAAATATGATTTACCTTTCTGTGAGGGGAGGAAGAGCTTGTAACACAGGGAAAATGCTCATCACTATGTAATAAACACAGCCCTAAATCTGACACATATATTGGTAGAATCTGATTGAAATGAAAATATCTGTTGATGTAAACAGAGAGAATGATCACCATCTAGAGCCTTGGATAGACGAAGAATTGGGCTGTATTAATGCTAGAAAGAGCTATGAAAAGGTTAGAAGAAGAGAAATAAGCAATGTAGCTGCCGTGTACATGGCACATACCATAAAACAAATAATGATATTCGGGTGTGCTGTCCCCTCAGCACTATTTATCAGATAATTAGATAAATGCGTAGCCGTATCCAGTGTAATATTTTGTACATATTTACTGCGGGGTCAACTTTATAAAGCTTCCCTCCGGGTTCTCCATAGATTTCTGCAAGGGGGCGGAGCTTAATGATGTGATTTATGCAAATCGCGTCCTTAAGCTCCACCCCCTGTCATTGCTCTAATCCCTAGCGTTACTCATCAAGCCCCGCACATCCCTAGTAACACTAGGGATCACAGAAATTATGCACTGCTGGTGGGGCTTGCGGGAGATTTGCCGGCTCTCCCAGGATACCAAATATCGGGAGTCTCCCGGACATTCCAGGAGAGTCGACAACCTTGATTTACTGTAGCATCAGCCAAAGCTGTGAAGAGCAGTACAGTGGCTCAAGTGGTTAACACTTCTGCCTAACAACACAAGGCCATATCTGTGTGGCGTCTGTGCGATCTCCCTGTACCTGCGCGGGTTTGCTGCTTCCTCGCACGCAAAACCATGGCAGTAGCTTCATAGGCTGGTGTCTGTGTCTGTGTCTGTCTGTTTTATATATGTGTCTGTCTGTATATGTCTGTGTCTGTGTCTTTGTCTGTCTGTATCTGTCTGTGTCTGTGTCTGTCTGTCTGTGTCTGTCTGTATCTGTCTGTGTCTGTCTTGATCTGTCTGTGTATGTGTCTGTCTGTCTGTTTCTATCTGTGTCTGTCTGTATATGTCTGTATCTGTCTGTGTCTGTGTCTGCGTCTGTGTTTCTATCTGTGATCAATTCAAAAAATGTGTAATCGGTTTCCAAATCACAGGAAATGCAAAACCTGGTTACATATGGAACCGCACAGTGTGATACACAATAAGATTAGTAGTGGTATCTACCAAACCCTCTGTAGCTTGTAAAATAATAATTAACATTAGTTAGGTGTGAAATATTTGATTGTAATTTGATAATTAACATTAGTTAAATGTAAGATATTAAACCAATGTATCAACTATACCAAATATCACTAAATAGCGTAATTATAATAATATCACACCTAAACAAAACCAAGCTAGTAAAGCATATGGACGAGGGGTGCTGTCACATTGGTCCTAATACATGATTAAGTAGAAAAAGGAAACAAAGTTGGACCAATTTAAAGCGCACTAATAGAGAAAGAAATATGGTTAATGTAAAATAATGGCTGACATAAATTTATTCCAGTGATGAATGTAGGAGATGTAAAGAAGAAAAATAAAATATAACTTTTAATTGGTTAATATAAAAGGTGAAATATGAATCCAAAATCTGTGTCTGTCTGTATCTGTCTGTGTCTGTGTCTTTGTCTGTATCTGTCTGTGTCTGTCTGTATCTGTCTGTGTCTGTCTGTATCTGTCTGTGTCTGTGTCTGTCTGTATCTGTATGTGTCTGTCTGTATCTGTCTGTGTCTGTCTGTGTCTGTCTGTATCTGTCTGTGTCTGTCTGTATCTGTACGTGTCTGTCTGTGTCTGTCTGTGTCTGTCTGTATCTGTCTGTGTCTGTCTGTATTTGTCTGTGTCTGTCTGTATCTGTCTGTGTCTGTGTCTGTCTGTGTGTGTCTGTCTGTTTCTATCTGTGTCTGTCTGTATCTGTCTGTGTCTGTGTCTGTCTGTGTCTGTGTGTGTCTGTCTGTTTCTATCTATCTGTGTCTGTCTGTATCTGTCTGTGTCTGTCTATATCTGTCTGTGTCTGTCTGTGTCTGTCTATATCTGTCTGTATCTGTCTGTGTCTGTCTGTGTCTGTCTATATCTGTCTGTGTCTGTGTCTGTCTGTGTCTGTCTATATCTGTGTCTGTGTGTGTCTGTCTGTGTCTGTGTCTGTGTGTATCTGTCTGTGTCTGTCTGTGTCTGTGTGTCTGTCTGTGTCTGTCTGTGTCTGTCTGTATCTGTCAGTGTCTGTGTCTGTGTCTGTCTGTATCTGTCTGTGTCTGTCTGTGTCTGTCTGTGTCTGTCTGTGTCTGTCTGTGGTGGTCAGTCAGAGGTTATAAATACAGTCACAGCAATGACATGAGTCATTCGCTGGAGGGACGAGGAACGAGCCGGACCTGTCTGCAATCAAGAGCCACAAGAAGATCCTGAGCCGGAGTCACCCCTGTCGCCTGGACCAAGACACCGCTAAGGAACCATAAGTAATATATTCATTATATATCGGCCATTTCTGATATTATTAAAGGGGGGCATTTTCAATATTACTATTGCTTCGTGAGTCAGGTAAAAATTTTAAATGAAGGAGGGGGAGGGGCCTAACTTACTCATAACTTGCTATCGGGCCATATGTGTTTGTATTTCTATGTGACATGACAATTATGTGACATGACAATTATTAAGTCAGTATCGGGCCATGTGTATGTGACATGACGTGTATTCTTTAGTATCAGGCCATGTGTATGTGACATGACGTGTATTCTTTAGTATCGGGCCATGTGGGAGTTTTAATATGGGGCCAATCTTTATTTACTTTTATGTATTGGGGAATTATTTATTTATTTTTATGTATCGGGGCAGGTAATATTTATAGGTATCGTTATGTATAGTTTGTATGTAATATTGAAGGGGTTCAATTGCATATGCGGCGGTATGTCATTAACCCTTGCCCTGCTGTGCCTTATAGTACTAGATGCACCAGCATACAAGGGGTTAATTGCATGCTGCAGGAGACATTTTTAGTCGTGGGGAGGAATTTTTAGCTTTCTAGGAATACTGATGGGTACTTGACAAAGCAAAATGAGTGGCTATTTCTATGAAACCGACACTCACACCCATGAGATTTTTTCTCGGGCGAGTTTAATGCAAATCTCTAGTGATTTTCTAAATCCACCCTTAGTAAATCCAGAGATTTGTATGTGCACCATGGAAAAAATCGCTAGAGCAATGTCAACAGCAGCGAGTTGAAAACAAGGCAATCTCTGGCGATTTTGTACAAAAACTTAATGAGTAAATATGTTGATTTGCAAATCGCTATTAAACACCACACATCTCTTGCGATTTTAAGCAAATCGGCTTTAGTAAATCCAGCCCTTTATGTTGCCGGTTGCGATGCAATTCATTTGCTGCATTGAAAATACTGTGCAAACACTCCACATTCTTACACACCGCATTACCTCGCATACATTCCCCAGGCACATATAGCTCTGACTAACAGCCCTTTAAAGGAAATATATCCTAAAATCTAATTTTATTAAAGTGGAAACTCAATCAAATACAATAAATAGGAATACATAGGATACATAGGAATACATAGGATACATAGGAATACATAGGATACATAGGAATACATAGGATACATAGGAATACATAGGATACATAGGAATACATAGGATACATAGGAATACATAGGATACATAGGAATACATAGGATACATAGGAATACATAGGATACATAGGAATACATAGGATACATAGGAATACATAGGATACATAGGAATACATAGGATACATAGGAATACATAGGATACATAGGAATACATAGGATACATAGGAATACATAGGATACATAGGAATACATAGGATACATAGGAATACATAGGATACATAGGAATACATAGGATACATAGGAATACATAGGATACATAGGAATACATAGGATACATAGGAATACATAGGATACATAGGAATACATAGGATACATAGGAATACATAGGATACATAGGAATACATAGGATACATAGGAATACATAGGATACATAGGAATACATAGGATACATAGGAATACATAGGATACATAGGAATACATAGGATACATAGGAATACATAGGATACATAGGAATACATAGGATACATAGGAATACATAGGATACATAGGAATACATAGGATACATAGGAATACATAGGATACATAGGAATACATAGGATACATAGGAATACATAGGATACATAGGAATACATAGGATACATAGGAATACATAGGATACATAGGAATACATAGGATACATAGGAATACATAGGATACATAGGAATACATAGGATACATAGGAATACATAGGATACATAGGAATACATAGGATACATAGGAATACATAGGATACATAGGAATACATAGGATACATAGGAATACATAGGATACATAGGAATACATAGGATACATAGGAATACATAGGATACATAGGAATACATAGGATACATAGGAATACATAGGATACATAGGAATACATAGGATACATAGGAATACATAGGATACATAGGAATACATAGGATACATAGGAATACATAGGATACATAGGAATACATAGGATACATAGGAATACATAGGATACATAGGAATACATAGGATACATAGGAATACATAGGATACATAGGAATACATAGGATACATAGGAATACATAGGATACATAGGAATACATAGGATACATAGGAATACATAGGATACATAGGAATACATAGGATACATAGGAATACATAGGATACATAGGAATACATAGGATACATAGGAATACATAGGATACATAGGAATACATAGGATACATAGGAATACATAGGATACATAGGAATACATAGGATACATAGGAATACATAGGATACATAGGAATACATAGGATACATAGGAATACATAGGATACATAGGAATACATAGGATACATAGGAATACATAGGATACATAGGAATACATAGGATACATAGGAATACATAGGATACATAGGAATACATAGGATACATAGGAATACATAGGATACATAGGAATACATAGGATACATAGGAATACATAGGATACATAGGAATACATAGGATACATAGGAATACATAGGATACATAGGAATACATAGGATACATAGGAATACATAGGATACATAGGAATACATAGGATACATAGGAATACATAGGATACATAGGAATACATAGGATACATAGGAATACATAGGATACATAGGAATACATAGGATACATAGGAATACATAGGATACATAGGAATACATAGGATACATAGGAATACATAGGATACATAGGAATACATAGGATACATAGGAATACATAGGATACATAGGAATACATAGGATACATAGGAATACATAGGATACATAGGAATACATAGGATACATAGGAATACATAGGATACATAGGAATACATAGGATACATAGGAATACATAGGATACATAGGAATACATAGGATACATAGGAATACATAGGATACATAGGAATACATAGGATACATAGGAATACATAGGATACATAGGAATACATAGGATACATAGGAATACATAGGATACATAGGAATACATAGGATACATAGGAATACATAGGATACATAGGAATACATAGGATACATAGGAATACATAGGATACATAGGAATACATAGGATACATAGGAATACATAGGATACATAGGAATACATAGGATACATAGGAATACATAGGATACATAGGAATACATAGGATACATAGGAATACATAGGATACATAGGAATACATAGGATACATAGGAATACATAGGATACATAGGAATACATAGGATACATAGGAATACATAGGATACATAGGAATACATAGGATACATAGGAATACATAGGATACATAGGAATACATAGGATACATAGGAATACATAGGATACATAGGAATACATAGGATACATAGGAATACATAGGATACATAGGAATACATAGGATACATAGGAATACATAGGATACATAGGAATACATAGGATACATAGGAATACATAGGATACATAGGAATACATAGGATACATAGGAATACATAGGATACATAGGAATACATAGGATACATAGGAATACATAGGATACATAGGAATACATAGGATACATAGGAATACATAGGATACATAGGAATACATAGGATACATAGGAATACATAGGATACATAGGAATACATAGGATACATAGGAATACATAGGATACATAGGAATACATAGGATACATAGGAATACATAGGATACATAGGAATACATAGGATACATAGGAATACATAGGATACATAGGAATACATAGGATACATAGGAATACATAGGATACATAGGAATACATAGGATACATAGGAATACATAGGATACATAGGAATACATAGGATACATAGGAATACATAGGATACATAGGAATACATAGGATACATAGGAATACATAGGATACATAGGAATACATAGGATACATAGGAATACATAGGATACATAGGAATACATAGGATACATAGGAATACATAGGATACATAGGAATACATAGGATACATAGGAATACATAGGATACATAGGAATACATAGGATACATAGGAATACATAGGATACATAGGAATACATAGGATACATAGGAATACATAGGATACATAGGAATACATAGGATACATAGGAATACATAGGATACATAGGAATACATAGGATACATAGGAATACATAGGATACATAGGAATACATAGGATACATAGGAATACATAGGATACATAGGAATACATAGGATACATAGGAATACATAGGATACATAGGAATACATAGGATACATAGGAATACATAGGATACATAGGAATACATAGGATACATAGGAATACATAGGATACATAGGAATACATAGGATACATAGGAATACATAGGATACATAGGAATACATAGGATACATAGGAATACATAGGATACATAGGAATACATAGGATACATAGGAATACATAGGATACATAGGAATACATAGGATACATAGGAATACATAGGATACATAGGAATACATAGGATACATAGGAATACATAGGATACATAGGAATACATAGGATACATAGGAATACATAGGATACATAGGAATACATAGGATACATAGGAATACATAGGATACATAGGAATACATAGGATACATAGGAATACATAGGATACATAGGAATACATAGGATACATAGGAATACATAGGATACATAGGAATACATAGGATACATAGGAATACATAGGATACATAGGAATACATAGGATACATAGGAATACATAGGATACATAGGAATACATAGGATACATAGGAATACATAGGATACATAGGAATACATAGGATACATAGGAATACATAGGATACATAGGAATACATAGGATACATAGGAATACATAGGATACATAGGAATACATAGGATACATAGGAATACATAGGATACATAGGAATACATAGGATACATAGGAATACATAGGATACATAGGAATACATAGGATACATAGGAATACATAGGATACATAGGAATACATAGGATACATAGGAATACATAGGATACATAGGAATACATAGGATACATAGGAATACATAGGATACATAGGAATACATAGGATACATAGGAATACATAGGATACATAGGAATACATAGGATACATAGGAATACATAGGATACATAGGAATACATAGGATACATAGGAATACATAGGATACATAGGAATACATAGGATACATAGGAATACATAGGATACATAGGAATACATAGGATACATAGGAATACATCATCACAGACCCCTCACCACAGACCCCTCATCACAGACCCCTCACCACAGACCCCTCACCACAGACCCCTCACCACAGACGCCTCCACCGGCCTCACCACAGACCCCTCACCACAGATCCCTCCACTGGCATCACCACAGACCCCTTGTGCTAATCGCTTCATAGCCCTTGTGCCGGCCATCTCCGCCGCTCCGCGTGCAGGTTGTATAACCCTGTGGCCAAGTACGAGAACTTTGGCGACATTTGTGGCCGCAGCGCTGGTTGAGTAAATATTATAGCACATTGTGTAAATAAATAGTCAGAAATGTACACAACTGCAGGAATATGAATACACACAAATATACATAGAAATATATAGCATGCATGTAATAAGCGGCGCCTGATAATGTAATGTATAACTTTTCTGCATTGTGCACAGCCAGCACTTTATCTGCATTATTGCTGGAAGATAATAGCGGATAATGGAATATTCTGTTATTTTATTCCAGTGAATCGGGGGAGTTTTTACCTCATGTAGAGAGCATTAAAGGTAAAAGAACAGTGTAAGCGATGAGAATTTCCCATGTTCTCTGCCATGCAGAGTGTTGGTAAGAGTATGTGCCGGTCTTCTGCCAGTTATTACAGTGTAATTGGCAAACATATAACGCCCTGGGAGACCCTGTACAGAGACGAGCATCGTGCATCATAGGTAATGAAGTGCGACGAGCTGCATGCAATCTACGTCTGTGTTCGGCTCTGGATCGGGGCAATTGCTTGTGCCCTGCCCTTTACTATACACTGTCTACGTCCCTCCATCACGCCGTGACGACGTGCGTCCTATTCAGTGGTGACGTGCGTCCTATTCAGTGGTGACGTGCGTCCTATTCAGTGGTGACGTGCTGGGTGGGGACGTGCCTTTGTGGCAAATGGATGTGTGTAGACGGGCTGTCAAATTAAAGCTCTAAATCAATTAAAGCTCTTTATATCTTATAAAATAGGCCTGAGCGGAATGTGCATCAATACGCCGCTATTTAGGCTTAAACGCTAACAATCACCATTGTGGATTGTATGACCAGAAATGTGCTTTAGAAATAACTGATGCTTATATTAAACCTTTACATTGTGCCATGTCTTGGTCTGTGCTTAAACCGTAAAGAAATAACGAACGAGAACCTTCTCCGCTTTATACTTACACCAACACATTGAGCCTGAGCCGACGCTGTGCTCACAGCAGCACTCACCGCCCCCTTCCTCATGTATATATCACAGAACTCCGCGTTCCGCCTTTCCCCATTCTAAATGCTAAAAGTAAGTTTATCTCACGGCTTCTACGTACAAACTTCTCAAAGTACGGAGTAAACTTTCCGCAGCCGTTATATTATTACATTTATATTGGGATTTGTTACTAGTCCAGACGTGTTTCTAAAAAAGATTAGGGAGAGCTTCAGAAAGCGGAGCTGTGAGTAAATTAAGTTTGTGTTGCCCCTAGCAACCACCCTGATAGTCACCTTTTATTTTCTAAATCACAAGAGGAAAATTACCGCGCGGGTTTCATAAGCCGTTACCCTGGATTTATTGCTTTGAAAAGTCAGATAACAAGAAGAATCTAATATATCAATATATCTGGAGCAGAATCAGCCTAGAACGATGAAGATTGAGCGGGTGTATTATCTCCCCTGGAGACCAGCAATGCAGTATCTCCCTGCACCTTCACAGTTATATAGATGTGTGGCATGGCTGGGGGACCACCTACCGGCTACAGCAACTGATAATGATGAATTGTCCCTAATGAGCCTTATTGTACAATGAAGTCACCCATCATTACATTATAGCAGGCATAGGCAGAACGCCAAAGCAACCAATCAGATTCTAGATCTCATTTAACTATTACATACTAGAGAATGTCAGCTAGAATCTGATGGGTTGCTATGGGCAACATCTCCTCTTTTCCAAACCCGCAGCTTAGTAAATCTGGCCCCAGGTGCTGTGAAACTATAAATCCCATCATGCATCGTTATTAGCAATATTTCGCTCTTGGGGAGGCTGGGTGTTGTAGTTTGACAATGACTTCTATAAGTGCCTTAGTAATGGCTAAATACAATAAGACAATTGTTTTAATGATGAACCACTTATTATGATGACAGGAGCACAGCCAGGTAGCGTTACATTTCAGGTAATATTGCACCAAGTAGTAGGGGAAACATGCAGAAAGACTAGCAGATGTAACATGTATAGCTTGGAGCAGAGAAGAGCAACTAAAATGGTGCATGGCCTGTGTCACACATCATACAGAGAGACTAGAGGAAGTAACATGTATAGCTTGGAGCAGAGAAGGGACAAAAGGGATATGGTAGCGGCTTTCACATATATCAAGCGGTGTAACCAGGCACAAGAGGGGGGATTTTGCAAAGGAAGAGATGTATTAGAACACAAGGACATGGGTATAAACTGGAGGGTGATTGGTTCAGAGTAAGTGAGCAGAAAAATGACCTCACTGAGAGGGTTATTGATAAGTGGAATAACTTCCCATCCGGTGGTAGAGGATAACACAGCAGAACAATATAAATATGTTTGGGATAAATATAAGATAATTCTAAATCTTAAACCAAATTGAGGGTAAATAGGGTCCAGTGTCACTTAAAAGGTGAAAAACAAGTGGACGGGCAACGTGACTCTTATCTGCCGCCACTTTCTAGGTCTATGATTCTGATGTAATGTCTGTCACATGATGGCGCCAGTCCCGTGTGATCTACCACTTGCCGCAATGAAGTCTGCTCCATCTGCAGTTTATGGGCGGGCGCTAGTTTAGTGTTTCATTTTTAATAATGACAAAATGACAGTTTTTGCAGGTTTTTGATAGGGTCCATTAAATGATGTCTTGCCGTCAGGGGAATAAATTAGAAGCCAGAGGCTGCTACATTTGCTACCTTTTGATTGTGAAGCAAGAAATGAGAGAGAAAATAGAGTATATGTGGAGCTTTTAAAGTCCTCTCAGGGGGATAGAATGGTCCAATTTACCTGTGTTTATGTACATCAATCGCCTGTCTCCCATGTAAAGGAGTCCGGAGTCGGCGATTTTATTCCCTGTGCCGCAAAGCCATTAAGTAATCTCTCATTAGCTTCCCATCAATTGATGTCACAAGCTTGCTCGCTAGAATATTCAGGAAGACTAACACTCGTGTTCTTCCAGCTCTCCCAGTGACATTATAAAAGCCTTCTTCATGTGTTCGGCCTTTCAGAGATGCTATTAGTCATTATTTGTATGACATGAACACAATGTTTTCATACTGGCTCTTGTCTGATCATTACAATGAATCTTATGTACAGTGTTTGTGGCGTTGTATTCTCTGCGCTTTCCAATTACTTCTTACTCATTAGTTTATGTTATGACTAAACCCCCTCATAAACAGGGAACATTCGTACCTTAATTGTTATATTTGTTGTCCAGTTGGTATCTGTATGTTTGAACAAGGATTGCTGACCCTCTGGGTTGTATCTCATTCATCTCACATCGTATTCGCTACCGTTAGGTCACCGTTTCAGCAGGCTACAGGTAAATATGTTAGAGTATAATGTTATTGATGAGTTGTGGGATATTCACATTGGAGAGAGTTGTGTAATGATGAGCGAGGAGGGCACCACATGTGGAAGGGGGTCATTGGGCTATGCTTCAGTGTCCAGCAGGATTCTCTAGCCTCAATTGGCTGTATAACCAAATAGCAAAATAAGGAACAGGGAAAAGGAAGAGACAAGGTCCACACCCCAATTCCAATAATACTCAGGGATAACAGACACAAAGCAAAATAAGTGTAAGAGGGACTTTATTGTTACTAATTAGCAAAGCCTTCGCAGTGAGGACTGGCAGCGGTGTGCATGATGGTGGTCGGTGGGACCGGTACCATTTCTTCTCTGACATTTTTTGGATCATTATTTTTTGCAAATAGCATTTTATGGCCCCAATTATAATGTCCACCAAAGTGCGTATTTTTTTTTGGTAAGAAACATTTTTTTGTGCCATTTTTTGTGGCATATTTTTCGATTTCCCACACTTTGTCCTGGCGAGTAAAACATTTACTATGAAATGTCGCCTGAAATTCCTGCAGTTTCTTTGCCGTCCCCAGCTCTGAAATGTCACCCATTGTGTGACACTGGGCCTGATCCAGACCTACGCTGATGCGGTGTGTTTACTAAAGCACAGCGTATTGGCGTTCACTTACCCCCGACACTCCCCCTGTGCGGGCGTATGGCCCCTTCCTTACGCCGGCTGAAGGCTACCCTAACTTCAGCTGGCGTAAGGAAGGAGCCACACGCTCGCACAGGAGCG
>WWET01003043.1:35338-103146 GCA_011038615.1 Limnodynastes dumerilii
CTGACCAGGGGACTGGCACAGCTCACAATCAATGCCCCTAATAAAGGCCCCTATCCCCCACCAGTGGCATGTCCCTCCCTGACCAGGTGACGGGCACAGCTCACAATCACTGCCCCTAATAAAGGCTCCTATCCCCCACCAGCGACACCTCCCTCTCTGACCAGGGGACTGGCACAGCTCACAATCAATGCCAATAATAAAGGCTCCTATCCCCCACCAGCGGCACCTCCCTCCCTGACCAGGGGACTGGCACAGCTCACAATCAATGCCCCTAATAAAGGCCCCTATCCCCCACCAGCAGCACCTCTCTCCCTGATCAGGTGACTGGCACAGCTCACAATCAATGTGGTCATGAATCTGGCTGCTGTAGCCGGTCCTGGGGACACCTTCCAGGGCTGTGCTGGCAGTAACCTCCAGTTCGTGCTTTAGTAAACATGATTTGGAAGTAATTGTCTTCTATGCCAGCGCAGAGAGAGACACAGGGGAGAGAGATCACATCATTATAATAAGCTGTCCCATAAATCGACAGTGGCTTTAATTTATACAATCTGCAATTCGATTTTCACTAATTAAATCTGCCATGTTTACATATGCCAACGCCATGCAAATGAAAATATTTACTCTTCCTTATTAACTGAATTGCATCTTGTTACCGCTCCCCCTGTATATCAGATACACAGGGGGGCTGTTACCTGATCACTGTGATCTGTCACTTGTTTCCTCGTAGTATTCATCTTTATATTTTATTAATTTTCTTATAAATGCAGCTGCTCAGGGGCAGAAGGGGACAGAGTCAGACCCTGTAGCAAGGAGGCGGTGCCTGAGTCTGGATGGGTGGGACAAAGTGGAGCCAGGCGGGACTGGGGCGGAGCTGGGGGAAACGTCATCTGATAAGAAGCTGTCAAAGGCACTCCATGTGTGCTGAGCGCAGTATCACAATACTCATACATGGAGTGCTGAGCGCAGTATCACAATACTCATACATGGAGTGCTGAGCGCCACAGCATAATACTCATACATGGAGTGCTGAGCGCAGTATCACAATACTCATACATGGAGTGCTGAGCGCTGTATCACAATACTCATACATGGAGTGCTGAGCACCACAGCATAATGCTCTGTCTGGCTGTATTGGAAAGTTGTTCCGGCAAACCAGAGCGGGGAAGAGGACATCTACTGCCAAGAGCTCCCCTACACTACTTACCTTGCTTACATAATGCACTGGCCACTGGCCAATCACATCAAAGAAAAACTGAAGGATACAATATCATGAAGACACTGAATCTGGATCTTCAAATGTATATTAAGGAAGCTATATGAACAAGCTTGGCAATGTAGTTAGTGTTAGGCTGAGGTTAAGAGTATTGCAATTTTAGCACAGGATCCAAAATACCAGATGCCAGTAGGATACTCTCTGTGTTTGGTGATGGCCAGTAGGATGCTCTCTGTATTTGGTGGTGGCCAGTAGGATGCTCTCTGCCTTTTGGTGGTGGTCACTAGGAAGGCAACAAGGATCCAACAAGGATCTCTTGTTCTTTACTTAAAAAGGAAATTGTCTGGTCTTTCACCATTCACACCTACAATAAAAACCCAAATAAACAAACATATGTATAGAGAATGTAAATAAAATCTCCACAACAAAATAGTGAATCAGGGGAATGTTCAATATTTTATTTATCTATATTTTAGCTCTACAATGCATTGTAAGTATAAACTTGTTACGTTTTAGGACTTGTCTATCCTGGTTCACCTCTAGGAGCAGTCTAGGACTTGTTAGGTTGGATCTGTGGCTGACCTGCCACTGGAGGCTGCTGTTGTACTCATTCTCAGCTCGTTATCAGACTCCTGTGTCTGATCACCAGCACCTGTGCTGTGGGTATTTATTTCCTCCCAGTGCTGGGGGCTGGTCCTTTAGTCTCCCTGCCATTGCTGCATGTTACGGATGTGTTTTCTGTTACTCTTTATGGTTGGTATCTTCTCTCTGTCTCAGGGTTTGCCACCTCCCTGTTATCCTGTCTGTGTCTCAGGGGTTTCTATCTCCTTGCTGCCATGTTGTCTGTGTCAGGGTTTGTCACCTCACTTCAATTTTACATTAAAAAGTGGTTCCCTCTTACCCCTTAGTGTCAGTCACTGAGCACTTGTACTATTGAACCTGGCTAGTCTATACATAGAGCACTTTTCCTTATGTTCTGTATCATGCTCCAATGCCCTATAGGTGTAAGCTTGTGAGCTGGGCCCTCTTACCCACTCAGTCTAGTTACTACACACTTATGTTTATAACTATTTTTTAAATTGTAACGCTCTATGTAATATGTTGGTGGCCTCTTTATCCACTTGGTAAATAATTGTTGCTTTTGTTGCCTTCATTCTTAAATTGTATCTTTTTTTTTTTTTACTTTTTTTATTTGTGAATAGATTTTGTATGTAATAAACTTGGTGCCACCCAGGAATAATTATAATTAGCCATTGAGTATTTCACTTTCAAGTATTTTGCATAGTATTGTTGGTGTTGCTCCAATTCACATTTTCATGGTTTTTGCTCATGTTTCAGACTCTACAGCTGTTTAGAGGTGTAATCACTTATTTCAATGCTCAACAAATGATCTAGTGCCCACGGTACATGGCGTCGCCCAGCTTGCCATTGTACTAAGCCATTTCATCTGCCTCTTTGCTGGATTATATGTCATCCTTATGTTTTTGAAGAATAAGACACTGTATTTATCTGTATCTTTATCCATCTCCATTTCCAGTTTACTATTCAATGTCTTCTGTTCCACTAATTACAGTGCTGTTTGCTACAATGCTTTTCACTAATATTTTATGGTCATTTTGGCAGGATTACAGAATCTCCTGGTGTGTAAACTGTGAAAACTTGATACAATTTCATCCATCAGCAATGTGGGTAAGAAGACAGATGCACCAATATTAAATAAGACCAAGTAGTAACAGACTGGGTGAGTAAGAGGACCCTGCTTGCAGACAGTCTATAGGATAGCAGGTTTGATACACATTGGGAAGCGATATATACATTCAATGTACCTGTCAGGTTGTATGGTAATTGCTCTGTGCACTTTATAATCCAGTCACACAGCAGTGTATTAATGGGATATTGCTAATGACAAACTCTGAAATATTTCCATAGCTTTATGGAACTTAAACTTCTGTTTTTGTTTTCTGTAGTTCTGATGCATAATCAGGTAGACACATAGAATATGTGTTTATCTGCTTATTTCTTGTACCCTCAATGTTTATCTCCCCCCATTCACCATGTTTATAAATAAGAAATATCGCTGCACATGTATAATTTTTTGTTCTGTTAATCAGTAATAAAGTCTTTAGAGTTTTACAAACCAGTCAGTGTGAAGATGAAAATGAAGTTCAGAGACTGTAGATTAGAGGATAATAAATCTCATGTTCTGGCTTTTCCTGTATTACACCTGTCTCTGACTGAGCTTCATTTTTACCAGCATTTGTGTTCAATCCAAATAGAATGTAACAGGTTTTATTTTCATATATTTTATTCTAGTGATTTCACACCACTGGAATGTACCATTAAGAAACGTCTGAAGCCGGCAAAGATCCTTCCATGTTTGCAGGCTTCATTAGACACTTATGCCATCATTGGAAGTACCAGATAGCCAGCAAAAGGTAAGAAGGTGAATATTAATGATTAAATCCTGTGTTTTCATAGTCTGAAAGGTAAAATATTACATCAATGAAACTCTATTTATATCTATCCAGTTATGCAATTAACCAGGGCTGTATTTGGTTATTCTGGTGCCCTGGGTAAGAGAATGTCTGCCCTGGTGTCCACATGAAGGATCCACTCACCATGCATATGAGAAACCGGAATGGTTTTGGGATCAGCGTAATATATGCAGTGTTGAAAGAGGGGTAATGTGGCATATTTCTGACTAATGTACGATAGAATTGTGGTAAAGCTGGGCTATTATCTCCCTGTAATAGCTTATAATACTCCCCGGAGAAGCCATCAGAGGCATATGATGGGGAATAAAGAATGGAACTGGAGGCACGTTATGGGGGACTGGAGGCATATGATGGGCAATGCTGAGGGGGGCTGGAGGCAAATGATGGGGAATACTGGGGGGCCTCAGAGACATGATGGGGATATTGGGAGAGGGGCTGCAGAGACCATGGGGATATTGATGGGCTGCAGAGACGTGATGGGGATACTGATGGCTGCAGAGAAATGATGGGCAAATTGGGGGGCTGCAGAGACATGATGGGGTTACTGAGTGTCGCAGAGACATGGGGAATTTGTAGGGCTGCAGAGACATGATGGGGAAATTGGGGGGTTGCAGAGACATGATGGGGATATTGTAGGGCTACAGAGACATGATGGGGAAAATGATGGTCTGCAGAGACATTATGGGGATACTGAGGGCGGCAGAAACACAAGGAAATTGGGGGGGCTGCAGAGACATGATGATGATAGTGAGGGGCTGCAAAGACATGATGGGGATAGTGAGGGGCTGCAGAGATATGGGAATATTGGGAGACTGGAGACACATAAGGGGGAGTACATGCAAGGGGGAGAGATTGGATGAATATATACACTGTACACACACAAACTGAATAACTTAGTGCTTACAAGGATGTGCTTCTATTGTATTATTGTTACAAATGTTTTCTGTTTTGTGACTGCATTGCATTTTGTGACTGTTTTTTTTAACTGCATTCAGGTAACAAGAATGTTGAATTTATTGTACAGTGGTCGGAAGCATGCAGTCTGAAGGGGGCCTGTATGGTATAGCGGTCAGTAGGATAATGTCTGTAAGGTATGTCCCTAAGATATATGGTCTGTATTGTATTGCAGTTTTTAGGATGAAATGGGATTTGTATAGTGGAGACTAGAATGCTGCCTGTATTGTATAGTGGAGACTAAGATGCTGCCTGTATTGTATAGTAGCGGCTATGATTTGCTTTCTTTTATTGTGTTTACAAGATTGTGTTTTATGATGCTTACATATATACTATACTCCAGAATCTATACTCTAGAATCTATGATGACTTATTGTTAAACAGGTAGGCGCAAATTTAAAGTTTGCAGGGAGGCGCCGAACACCCTAGCCCCGGCCCTGTTGAGACCGCTAAAAAATGGCTGACTTAAGGCATGGTTGCTGACTCTCCCGGGAACGTCCGGGAGATTCCCGGAATCCTGGGAGTGGACCCTTTTCTCCCAGAGACAATACAATGTCCGGGAATAGTATTATTCCCGGACACTGTATTGCATTATTCCCTGACACTGTATTGTCACATACATAGTGCCCGGACCGCTGCACCCGGGCACTGTATGTGTTGCTATGGCAATACACACAGTGCCTGGACGTAGCGGTCCGGGAACTGTGTTGCCATAGCAACACATACACAGAGCCTGGACGCAACGGTCCGGGCGCTGTTTGTGTACCGCTGACGCTGCATAACGCTGACGTCAGCGTCATGCAGAAGAGGCGCCACAGAGAACGGAGGGTGAGGAAGAAGACAAAACAGGTAAGTGACTTATAAAAGCTTTTTGGGGGATAAAGTATGAGGGGTAATGTGAGGTTATAGGATGTGTATGTGTGGGGGGTAGGTAATGTGTAATTCAGGCCCCTCCCCCTGGTGGTGCAGGCCCCTCCCCCTGGTGGCGCAGGCCCCTCCCCCTGGTGGTGCAGGCCCCTCCCCCTGGTGGCGCAGGCCCCTCCCCCTGGTGGTGCAGGCCCCTCCCCCTGGTGGCGCAGGCCCCTCCCCCTGGTGGTGCAGGCCCCTCCCCCTGGTGGCGCAGGCCCCTCCCCCTGGTGGTGCAGGCCCCTCCCCCTGGTGGCGCAGGCCCCTCCCCCTGGTGGTGCAGGCCCCTCCCCCTGGTGGCGCAGGCCCCTCCCCCTGGTGGTGCAGGCCCCTCCCCCTGGTGGCGCAGGCCCCTCCCCCTGGTGGTGCAGGCCCCTCCCCCTGGTGGCGCAGGCCCCTCCCCCTGGTGGTGCAGGCCCCTCCCCCTGGTGGCGCAGGCCCCTCCCCCTGGTGGTGCAGGCCCCTCCCCCTGGTGGCGCAGGCCCCTCCCCCTGGTGGTGCAGGCCCCTCCCCCTGGTGGCGCAGGCCCCTCCCCCTGGTGGTGCAGGCCCCTCCCCCTGGTGGCGCAGGCCCCTCCCCCTGGTGGTGCAGGCCCCTCCCCCTGGTGGCGCAGGCCCCTCCCCCTGGTGGTGCAGGCCCCTCCCCCTGGTGGCGCAGGCCCCTCCCCCTGGTGGTGCAGGCCCCTCCCCCTGGTGGCGCAGGCCCCTCCCCCTGGTGGTGCAGGCCCCTCCCCCTGGTGGCGCAGGCCCCTCCCCCTGGTGGTGCAGGCCCCTCCCCCTGGTGGCGCAGGCCCCTCCCCCTGGTGGTGCAGGCCCCTCCCCCTGGTGGCGCAGGCCCCTCCCCCTGGTGGTGCAGGCCCCTCCCCCTGGTGGCGCAGGCCCCTCCCCCTGGTGGTGCAGGCCCCTCCCCCTGGTGGCGCAGGCCCCTCCCCCTGGTGGTGCAGGCCCCTCCCCCTGGTGGCGCAGGCCCCTCCCCCTGGTGGTGCAGGCCCCTCCCCCTGGTGGCGCAGGCCCCTCCCCCTGGTGGTGCAGGCCCCTCCCCCTGGTGGCGCAGGCCCCTCCCCCTGGTGGTGCAGGCCCCTCCCCCTGGTGGCGCAGGCCCCTCCCCCTGGTGGTGCAGGCCCCTCCCCCTGGTGGCGCAGGCCCCTCCCCCTGGTGGTGCAGGCCCCTCCCCCTGGTGGCGCAGGCCCCTCCCCCTGGTGGTGCAGGCCCCTCCCCCTGGTGGCGCAGGCCCCTCCCCCTGGTGGTGCAGGCCCCTCCCCCTGGTGGCGCAGGCCCCTCCCCCTGGTGGTGCAGGCCCCTCCCCCTGGTGGCGCAGGCCCCTCCCCCTGGTGGTGCAGGCCCCTCCCCCTGGTGGCGCAGGCCCCTCCCCCTGGTGGTGCAGGCCCCTCCCCCTGGTGGCGCAGGCCCCTCCCCCTGGTGGCGCAGGCCCCTCCCCCTGGTGGCGCAGGCCCCTCCCCTATGCTTTTTACTTTTCTTCCTGAAATTATTTTTCAGAAGTAGGCAACCATGACTTAAGGTCTGCGCCTCTGAAGAACGTGTGAGGAGAGGCCTGAGGAATCACTCCAAGGTTGCTGGCACGGAGACACAGCTGCTGAAGGGCCGCCCATTGGTGTGAAAGAGCACAGGCTGGGACTTCTGAGGCCATTATTTCTGCTATGCTGGCAGGGGCTTTTTGGTAGGACTCAGCTGTGCCCCTTTTGTGAAACTTCACCATGTGCCCATGCTTGTTGTGCCATTACTCACCTTATTTCTCCTCCTGTTCTGCCAACGACTGCTCTTCTGCCTTCGATTCTTCTTTCCTGGCTCCTCTGCTTGCTGCTCACTAAACTAATCACTAAAACGCCAGGCGAGAAGGCTGGAGATTTGGTCCCAGCGCCGGCAATAGAAGTAAATTTGTTACTTTATTTTTTCTTCCGACCGGACCAGCAGGATATTGTGGCCTCTCTGCCTTGGCGCCTTCCCGCCAAGCTTTACCTGGTTCTGCCAGCCCTGTATATCTCTATCTATTATATCTGTCTATCTATTATATCTGTCTATCTATTATATCTCTGTCTATCTATTATATCTCTGTCTATCTATCTATTATATCTCTGTCTATCTATTATATCTCTATCTCTGTCTATCTATTATATCTCTATCTCAATCTATCTATTATATCTCTGTCTATCCATTATATCTCTGCCTATCTATTGTCAGGATATAACTTAAATATTGAGTACAAATAAAATATCTGTATATAGCGTAACCTATGTTTGGCCAGGATCTAGTAATTCACAGAAATATCTTGAAGGTAGTGGGGCAGAGCTAGCTAGGGGTCTGGTCAGTTTATGACCCTATCCTAAAAGTATCAGTATATTACGGGGGTCATAAAAGCTAGATCTCGGAAGATTTTCTCCAGATCCCAAACTGTCGCAAAGGTGGCGGCTGTCTGGAGAGGAGCAGTTTGGTCTTCAGAAAGCATCTATGGATTTTTAACTTTGGTTCACTTCATGGGACTTCCAAACGGAAGAGGTGACCCTGATCTCTGGTCTGTCCCGGCCAAGACGGTTCTCGTGTGTAAGTCTTTCTGTGTTTTCATGCTGTTTATTTTATAGGAAACTGTTCTGCATATTGTATGTCTATTGTGTTCTCTGTAACTAAGCATTGTGATTATTATCATATTAAATATCAATGAATAAGTTCATGTCTCTGTGTTCTTACGGATTCACGTGTCAGACCAGCTCAGATATTAAACGCTACTGATGGGTAACAGAAGAGGTCATTCTGGGTTAATGATAATTTTGGTAAAGCATAACTGTGTTGGATTTGGGTAAAGGAGAACTGAAGGCCTCCTGTGAATAGTCTTGGTGGTGGCAGTTCATTGGTAATAAGTCATATTTGGGGTGGGAGAAGGGGCATTAGTCATTGGAGAACAGACCAGGTGGCTTTTGTGATTAACCCCTTGAGCCCCAGATAAGTCACGAAAGCCTCAGGTGAGGTCAGGGTCGTGACATCTATCTATTATATCTATCTATCTATCTATCTATTATATCTCACTATTGAATCTCTCACTCTCTCTTTATTGAATCTTTCTCTTTCAATCTTTCACTCTCTTGTGTATAATATCATTCCAAATGTCTGGAGTCATGTGACTGGTCCAATAATTGTGTGTCCAGCTTCACATCTTCTGTAACATCCATGACCTGTAACACTAGATAATTGTCAGAATTTGTCTTTGATATGAGAATAAGAATTTTTGATTTAAACAAGTGAATGTTTTGTTGTGTGCTTTTGTACTTGATGATCTCATATACCCTGTGACTGCTGCTGTCCATCCCATCCTAGCACTGGACACAGGTCTTTACACGGAATGCATTCTAGAACATGACCCTACACGGAATGCGTTCTAGAACATGACCTTACACGGAATGCGTTCTAGAACATGACCTTACACGGAATGCGTTCTAGAACATGACCTTACACGGAATGCGTTCTAGAACATGACCTTACACGGAATGCGTTCTAGAACATGACCTTACACGGAGTGCGTTCTAGAACATGACCTTACACGGAGTGCGTTCTAGAACATGACCTTACACGGAGTGCGTTCTAGAACATGACCTTACACGGAGTGCGTTCTAGAACATGACCTTACACGGAGTGCGTTCTAGAACATGACCTTACACGGAGTGCGTTCTAGAACATGACCTTACACGGAGTGCGTTCTAGAACATGACCTTACACGGAGTGCGTTCTAGAACATGACCTTACACGGAGTGCGTTCTAGAACATGACCTTACACGGAGTGCGTTCTAGAACATGACCTTACACGGAGTGCGTTCTAGAACATGACCTTACACGGAGTGCGTTCTAGAACATGACCTTACACGGAGTGCGTTCTAGAACATGACCTTACACGGAGTGCGTTCTAGAACATGACCTTACACGGAGTGCGTTCTAGAACATGACCTTACACGGAGTGCGTTCTAGAACATGACCTTACACGGAGTGCGTTCTAGAACATGACCTTACACGGAGTGCGTTCTAGAACATGACCTTACACGGAGTGCGTTCTAGAACATGACCTTACACGGAGTGCGTTCTAGAACATGACCTTACACGGAGTGCGTTCTAGAACATGACCTTACACGGAGTGCGTTCTAGAACATGACCTTACACGGAGTGCGTTCTAGAACATGACCTTACACGGAGTGCGTTCTAGAACATGACCTTACACGGAGTGCGTTCTAGAACATGACCTTACACGGAGTGCGTTCTAGAACATGACCTTACACGGAGTGCGTTCTAGAACATGACCTTACACGGAGTGCGTTCTAGAACATGACCTTACACGGAGTGCGTTCTAGAACATGACCTTACACGGAGTGCGTTCTAGAACATGACCTTACACGGAGTGCGTTCTAGAACATGACCTTACACGGAGTGCGTTCTAGAACATGACCTTACACGGAGTGCGTTCTAGAACATGACCTTACACGGAGTGCGTTCTAGAACATGACCTTACACGGAGTGCGTTCTAGAACATGACCTTACACGGAATGCGTTCTAGAACATGACCTTACACGGAGTGCGTTCTAGAACATGACCTTACATGTTTTGTGTAATGTCTGTATGGGTAATCACATAGACGTTAAAGACGTTTAGGGGCAGCGGCCTGATTCAAATAACCACGATACTGAGTCGTGTTTTGTGAATTTATCTTGTGCCTTAGCAATAGACTGGAGCTGGCATATGTTGCTGCTATATAGTAAGTCTGTGGGTTAGGGTCACAGCACTGGGACATGTTATGATTATTTTCATAATGGTCTCAACCCAAATTTAAAGCCTTGATTGGGGCTGGATTAACTGACCTGGGGAGAAGAAAACATGTTTCACTCTATAGATTAGTACATTAGGCAAATGAGTTTCCTGTATATTAGAGTAACTGTCTATCACCAATCTGCCTAAACCAATGTTACTAATTAAACTTTAATAAAAAGCACACACTGTATAATGTCAATAAAAACAAATAAACCTGGTCTGTATTACTATGCTTACACACATTGCTGATTCTCAGCCACAAGCTGTGGATCGATATATTTAAAAAAAAAAAAATGTTTCTCTTAAGAGTTTTTAATGCATGTTATATACTTAGAAATACAGTGAATATAAGTATTAAAATTTTATGGGGCATATAATAGACAAATGTGTTTCTAAACATATATAGCAGATGTTCTCCTTTACATGTATAACTATGAAAAAGTCAAACTATTTAAAAATGAATATTTAAATATAATTTATAAAACACTGGCCAAAATGTATAAAGTTAATATTTACATATATATTTAAATATAATAGTTTTGGGGCAGTTCCAGAAACAGCCTATTTGGACTAAACTCTGCCCCTTTTCCAGACCATGAATCAGTGCAGTCATGCAATAATGTAGGAATTGGGGGTGTAGTACTTTTAAGGTAAAAACTCCTCCCCAGTGCTTGCTGGAATTTGATCCTTCAACAACTCCTCAAATGGCTGCAGCAATTGGATCCTTCCCCAGCTCCTCTCCAAATGGCTGCAGCAATTGGATCCCTTCCCAGCTCCTGCCCAAATGGCTGCAGCAATTGTACCTCATCACTGCTCCCCAGGTAAAATTTTCCTGGTCTCTGTGGCTCCACCTATTCCTCCAGCATCTAAACCCTCCCACCAGGGCCGGTGGTCAGAGGCTGCAGCTGTGGTGGGAGGGTCCAGAAAAATTTGAGCTGGGATCCTGGCTGCTACTCCACAAAAAAAAAAAAAAAAAATCTGGATTATGGACAATGACTGTATTATGAAGTAAGTCTCCACCTATCATACATTGTATCATATGTTTATTAACTGTACACATTTCTCTCTTTGGAATTGACTTACCTTCACTGGTTTTGTGTGTGGTACTCCGTAGAATTTATCTCCAAGATCTCTCCAACATCTCTTCTCCTTCACATCAGAGCTGAGATCATCTTGTCTACACCAGGATTCAAACTCACAACCCCACAGTTGTTCATGCAGTTCTCTACCCTCTGCGCTGTGCAGACTCTAGATAGAAGAAGATTCTTCTTGGTATTCTTGACTCGGAGCAATTTTCTCAGAATCATTTACTTTTGACTTTAAGCCTTGTAGCTGTGAGGAACAAAAAAACAAAAATATCAGGTTGCCGGTTTGAATCCCCGGTAAAACCAATATTTCCGATCCCTCTCAGACTGGGAGATCTCTCAAATCCCTCTACAGCCATTGTAAGAGGGTTCACAGTGCTACAGCCAGGGAGAGTTCACTTTATTTTGATCAATTCTATTTTCTTGAGCGCAACAAAGAATTTCACATGAGAAGTGTCCACACAGGGGCTCACAACCCCGCAGTTGTCAGCTCTCTATCCTCCTTGCCATTCAAGCTGTTAAGAAACAGTTTATTTTATTTTAAAGCTATTCTTGTACAAATCTGCAACAAAGAATTTCACACGAGAGCTGTCCACACATGGGATTGAACTCACAACCCCATGGTTGCTATTCTGGTTCTCTACCCTCTTCACCAAGCAACCTCTTAAGACAAAGTGAGCTTGATTGGTGAAAAGGGTAGAGAGCCACACTTGCAGCCACAGAGTTTTGAGTTTAATCCCCTGTGTGGGCAGCTTTAATATGTAGTTTTTTGTTGCAGATAAAAAATGTGGGGACTTTGTTGCAGATTTGAACATAAGCCTATTCATTTTGGGACAACTGCTCTGAGTCAAGAATAGCTTTAAAAAAAAACATATTTTGTCTTAAGAGCTTGCATGGTGAACAGGGTAGAGAACTAGACTAGCACCTGTGGGGATGTGAGTTCAAGCCCATGTGTGGACAGCTCTCATGTGAAATTATTTGTTGCACTCCAGAAAATAAAATTGATAAAAATAAATTGAGCTGTAGAGAACCCTCTCCCATGGTAGAACCATATAGAGGTATCCAAAATATTGGTTCTACCAGGGAATCAAAGCCCATGTGTGGACACCTCTCATGTGAAGTTCTTTGTTGCCAATTTGAACAAGAATAGCTTTAAAATAAATAAAAAATAACACAGCATGTCTTAAGAGCTTGTATGGCGAAGAGGGTAGAGAACCAGATTAGCAACTGTGGGGTTGTGAGTTCAATCACCTGCGTGCTCTCGTGTGAAGTTCTTTGTTGCACTCCTGAAAATAGAATTGGTAAAAAAGCTCTCCAATGCACATGGTGGAACCCTCTCAAAATGTAGAGGGATATGAGAGATGTATCCAAAATATTGGTTTTACCGGGGATTCGAACCGGCAACCTGATGTTTTGGGGTTTTTTTTGATAGTCACAGCTACAAGGCTTAAACTCAAAACTAAATGATTCTGAGAAAATTACTCCAAGTCAAGAATACCAAGAAGAATTTATTTATATCTAGGGTCTGCACAGCGCAGAAGGTAGAGAACTGCATTAACAACTGTGGGGTTGTGAGTTCAAACCCTGGTGTAGACAAGATGATCTCAGCTCTGATGTGAAGGAGAATAACCCTCTTGGAGATGGATTCTACAGAGTACCACACACAAGACCAAATAAGGTTATCTTATTCCAAAGACAGATAAACCAGCACTTTATTTTTTTTTTGGGAGGAGAAGCCAGTACCCCAGCACAAATTTTTCCCTGGGATATTATTAAACCCTCCCCCCATAGCTGCAGCCTCTGACCACCTTCCATGGCCCAGGTGGGAGGTGGTTTAGATGCTGTAGGAATGATGGGTGGAGCCAGAGCCCAGGAAAATGTATTCTAATTGGTCCAATTGCTACAGGGAGGGGTGCAAGGGAGTCCCCAATGCTTCCAAATATGCTAATTTGTGGGTATTTTATTATAGTTAAACATAGATTTTTCAATAACTTTTTCATATTTAAATAGATATAGATAAATATTTGCTATATATGTGTTTATCTTTATCAAATTTTTTTTCTTTTTTTTACATACTCACTGGATTTGTGTTTATAATAACACTTCTAGTTAGATTCAACTTCAGAAGAAAAACTTTTTTTTGAATATTACATTATTTTGTATAGTATATTGATCCAGGGCTTGTGGTTGTTAACCATGTAGCAACAGCCATGTGTGTAACCATAGTATGAGACACAAGGATTTTTAATTGACATTAGACAGCATTAGCTTTATTTATTTTTTTATTAAAGTTTAATCAGTAACATTGGTTTTGGCAGATTGGTGGTAAACAGTTACTAATATACAGGAAACACTAATGTGCTTAATTTACTAAACTACAGAAGACAGAACATCTCTATTTTTCCTTATCCATCGTTTAGTAAATTTAACCCCAATCAACACTTAAAATTTGGGCCCATAAAAATAAGCTCATAAATCATAACACATTCCATTCATTTTCACAGCAGCATGAATTATAATCAACATAGGAGGCTAGAATCAATTGTCTGCAAAGATGGGAATAAGAGCAATACACCCTTACTCCAGTCTATTACTGTGATAGGATTAAAAGCTACATGCACCTACTCCAGTCTATTACTGTGATAGCAGGAAGAGCAAAGTGCACCTACTCCAGTCTATTACTGTGCTAGAAAGAGCAACATGCACCTACTCCAGTCTATCACTGTGATAGGAATAAGAGCAACCTGCACCTACTCCAGTCTATCACTGTGATAGGAATAAGAGCAACCTGCACCTACTCCAGTTTATTACTGTGATAGGAATAAGAGCAACGTGCACCTACTCCAGTCTATCACTGTGATAGGAATATGAGCAACGTGCACCTACTCCAGTCTATTACTGTGATAGGAATAAGAGCAACGTGCACCTACTCCAGTCTATTACTGTGATAGGAATAAGAGCAACGTGCACCTACTCCAGTCTATTATTGTGATAGGAATAAGAGCAACGTGCACCTACTCCAGTCTATTACTGTGATAGGAATAAGAGCAACGTGCACCTACTCCAGTCTATTACTGTGATAGGAATAAGAGCAACGTGCACCTACTCCAGTCTATTACTGTGATAGGAATAAGAGCAACGTGCACCTACTCCAGTCTATTACTGTGATAGGAATAAGAGCAACGTGCACCTACTCCAGTCTATTACTGTGATAGGAATAAGAGCAACGTGCACCTACTCCAGTCTATTACTGTGATAGGAATAAGAGCAACGTGCACCTACTCCAGTCTATTACTGTGATAGGAATAAGAGCAACGTGCACCTACTCCAGTCTATTACTGTGATAGGAATAAGAGCAACGTGCACCTACTCCAGTCTATTACTGTGATAGGAATAAGAGCAACGTGCACCTACTCCAGTCTATTACTGTGATAGGAATAAGAGCAACGTGCACCTACTCCAGTCTATTACTGTGATAGGAATAAGAGCAACGTGCACCTACTCCAGTCTATTACTGTGATAGGAATAAGAGCAACGTGCACCTACTCCAGTCTATTACTGTGATAGGAATAAGAGCAACGTGCACCTACTCCAGTCTATTACTGTGATAGGAATAAGAGCAACGTGCACCTACTCCAGTCTATTACTGTGACAGGAATAAGAGCAACGTGCACCTACTCCAGTCTATTATTGTGATAGGATATGAATTATGGGGGGCTTGTTCCAGTCTATTACTGTGACAGGAATAAGAGCAACGTGCACCTACTCCAGTCTATTACTGTGACAGGAATAAGAGCAACGTGCAACTACTCCAGTCTATTACTGTGACAGGAATAAGAGCAACGTGCACCTACTCCAGTCTATTACGGTAAGAAAAATCTGCGGCCTTTAATACACACCTCTGCGAGGCGCAAGATAAAAGCAGCAACATAAATTCACGATGTAACACAACCCAGCATTGCAGTTAATTGAATCAAGCCCTGGGTCTTAACACTGTATACATGATTAAACAAAATGCATTCTATAACATGAACATCCATTTTACAGTTTATTATCTCCTAGAACCAAATACTGCTTTATAGTCCACGTAACACATCTGTATAGGAAATAAAGAAAATACTGTACATACATAACACATAATTACACAGCCCCTGTATTACTGACATCATAAACTCCTAAATAGCTGAGATTTTATACAAGACAAACCTGTGTCCAGTGCTAGGATAGCATGAAAAGCAGCAGTCACAGAGTATCGCATAGATCAGACACCATAAAGCTATGCAGGACATCATTTTTTTTTAACACAAATTTTTTATTCTCATGTCAAAAAGACAAAAAAATTCTTACACTTATCTAGTGTTACAGGTCATGGATGTGGCAGAAGTTGTGAAGCTGGACACACACTTTTACAATTATTGGAGCAGTCACATGACTCCAGACCATTTGGAACGATATTACACACACACACACGGATGGATATAACAGGAGAGAGAGATAATTAGATAGACATACACATATATAATAGTATACATACACAGGTCTAAGGGCTAATATGTTCCTGGAGAATGGGAGTAGGTAAAACTTTGGACGTTCTTTACAGTTGTTAGAGACAGATGGCATCCCATCAGGTTCATAAAACACATGTGGCGCCGCCTGCTGGTAGAAACGTTTTATACACAATAAATGGTTCTTCCGTCATTATCTGCTCACCCTGGACAAGACAGATTACTTTTTTAATACAAAAACCCAAATATCAGCACAACGGAAGCAGTGATTGACCACCGAAAAAATGTCAGGTTACCGCCAGTTTTAAGAAAATGATGGCCGTGTTTTGGGACAGGACAGTGAGGGTGTCATTCACGGCATCCCCAAGCGTATGATGGTGACAGCTGAGGCCTACCAAAAAGCCCCCTCCAGCATTGCAGAAGTAATGAAGTCCCAGCCTGTGCTCTTCTGTCACACCAATGGGTGGCCCTTCTGCAGCAGTGTCTCCGTGCCAGCAACCTTGAAGTGATTCCTAAGACCCCTCCTCAGTGTCCAGTAATATGTCCCTTAAGTCAGCCATTTTTTAGTGGTCTCAACATATCCTAAAACATAAAACACAAGGTCCATGTCGCAGGAAGGTGCACACAGAGTGGGATTATTACATATAAAGAGAATAGAATAGAACAGCCATCTCACACAATCCCACAACCAGCAAATACACCCCAGAAATGTACCCGTTCACCACTTCAGCTCTGTCACCCGGCATCCACCAAGCTAGATGACGATGCAGGAGATGGCCACTGGGCACCGCTGAGGGGTCAGTCAGGCACCTTAGGAACAAGCCGCCTCCTACCACACAGCCGTTACACGAGATCAGAGGAACAAGCCGCCTCCTACCACACAGCCGTTACACGAGATCAGAGGAACAAGCCACCTCCTACCACACAGCCGTTACACAAGATCAGAGGAACAAGCCGCCTCCTACCACACAACCGTTACACGAGATCAGGCTCTGTACATTCTAGGGTGTGGGTGATAATGGGCACAGGCTGTCTTTTGGGTCCACATTGCAACTGAACGTGCATCTCAGAAAATAACACAAATCCACTATTCCCTGGAAAATGAAATGTACATCATTTGTTTTTTCACGCGATCACCATAGGGACCAGGGCCGTAACTAGGGGTGTGCAATACGGGCTGTCGCCCAGGGCACCAAGCTTAAGGGGGCACCAGTAAGCTAATATTTAATGTTACATTGGTTTGGAATTCAGAGTCAGGGGGCACCTTTTCTCCTTTCTGTCCCTGGCGCTAAAATTTCTTGTTACGGCTCTGATAGGGACATCTGAAAAGCCAGTTATCACCTATAATCACAGAGAAACAGGCATTGTCATTATAAACCCCATCACCTGCTTTCTCCCCTATACTCAATACACCATCTGTCCCAGCTACAAGCGGCAGCCCCAGAGCCCAATCAGAGAAGAGCTCTGATAGTATTGTGCAGTGATTGGTCGCTTTGTTACTATGCCGGTCAGTGCACGATGGTCATAGCACTACTGAATTATCTGGCACTGTGTTTGCTGTGAGATCATGTAATTATATAACTGGACCTTTAATAGAGTTGAGCTGAATTACGTTCCCTTTTCATAATATCTGGCATTTGGATACAGTACATATATTTCTTTAGAACTAGCTCGCAGGCCTCTCCTGGAGGTAACAGACTCCATGCCACGGCAGCCCACCCTTACCTATATTGTCCCCGGATGAGAAGATGGCCGATCCCAGGCGTGAGCTGTAGTGGCTGTTTGCGAATGCTGAAAAGCTGTTCTGAAGCCTACGATGTCTCTCGCACAGTATGATGAAACCACAGCCTGTAGCCACTAGTAGCAGGAATAAGACGGGAACCACTATGGCCGCCACGTCCGTGGACTGGACAGCAAGGCGATCATTTCTGGAAGAGGCAGGAGCATGTATTCCATTATTTACCCTTCATTAGGCAGAGAATAAATGATGGGCAACTGCCAAGATGGCTTTGACTACTACTGTGCCATGAGGCGGTCCATTAGCCATTTGTGACATTATGCCGCAGGCCTATAAATTAGGGATAACACGCCCCTTTCCTGCACGGAGGAGCACAGGTGAGAGGTGAGCAGGCGTCTTACCGCTTCCAATCCGTGCATACAGTAGGTGTGTCGCTTCACACCTGACCACCGTGCAGACATCTGACTTGCGCGCTAAACGTGTAGTCACGGCCTTGAAGAAAGTCTCCGTTGTGTTTCCTATAAAGATCGAGACGTTGCTAGAACTGTAAAATATGTGTATTATTTTTAGCATTTATTTTAGGGCGCCACAAGGTGCCTGCAGCACCATACAACATAAATCAATACAGTACAGACATACAGGGCAGTGATGGACAGCATAGTACATAATAAAATACTATCTAGATATAAATATATCACAAAGATACAATAAAGTGAAGCAAGCACAGAATGCAAAGCTAAATGCAAGGTGTCAAGCTTGGTAGATTAGGGAGCAGGGAGTAAAAGGTTGAGAGGGAGCCACCAGGTGGGGATAGGGTAAAAAGTGTAGCAGAGGGGGGAGTGGTGGAGGTAGTAACACTAGGATGGAGGGCCCTGCTCACATGAGCCAACACTAAATGGGAGGGATGAACTTACAGAAGACATAAGGAGGGGGGAAGGAAGTGGACTGCTGGTGTGAGCGGAGGAGAGGGAGAAGGAAAGAAAAAGGGATGAATGTAGGATGCAGTGAGGATGTTAAGTAGAAGAGGTTTAGCCTAAACAGGTGCATTTTGAGTGAATGCTTGAAGATCTACAATATGGGGGAGTGTGACTGAAGGGAGGTCATTCCCGTACAGAGGTGCAGCACGGGAGACGTCCTGCATAAGGATGTGAGATGTGGTGACCAGTAAAGAGGTCAGACAGCACTGGTTAGCAGAACGGAGAGGGCGGGAAGGGGTGTACAGGTTGATGAAAGTGAGGTAAGGAGTTTAAAGCGAGGTCTAAAGCAGACAGGAAGCCAGTGAAGGGTTTGACATAAAGGAGAGGCTGAGGTAGAGCGGCGTGAGAGGAAGATGAGCCTGGAAGCAGCATTGCGTATAGATTGAAGTGGGGCAAGATTGGTGAGCGGGAGACTTACGAGGAGGAGGTGACAGTAGTCAAGTCGTAGCTTCATTGGTGAGGAAGGGACGAATACAGTACATGCATGAATGAAAGAGGGCACGAATGTGTGGTATAAAGGAAAGTGAGGAGTCAAGGATGACACCTTGGTAGCGAACTTGAGGGGATGAGGAAACAGGTATCACCAACGCTTACTGTGATGGAGGGGGAGAGGAAATCTTAGGGGAGAGGAAATCTTAGGGGGGAGGAAAAAATTTCCGTTTTGTCCATATTCAGCTTGAGAAAGCGTTTGTCCATCCACGTGGATAGAGATGCAAGGTACTCGGAAATCTTAGACAGAAGGGAGGGGGTTAAGGTCAGGGGAGGAGAGGTAAATTCGAGTCATCAGCGTAAATGTGGTAGTTGAAACAAAAGGTGCTGATGAGGTTACCCAGCAAGGAGGTGTAGAGGGAGAAGAGGGGCAGGCCAAGGACAGAGCCCTGGGGGACACCAACAGGGAGCGGAGAGGGGGGGATGAGCTAGGGGTGGAAACAGAAGGTGCAGTCAGAGAGATAGGAGGAAAATCAAGATAGTGCGAAACCAAAAGAGCAGAGGGTTTAAAGCAGAAGAGGATGGTCTACAGTGTCAAAAGCAGCTGACAGATCGAGAAGGATGAGGATGGAGTAGTGGCCCTTGGATTTGGCAGATAACAGATCATTGGTTACTTTGGTAAGGGCCGTCTCAGTGGAATGGAGGGGCCAGAAACCAGATTGTAGGGGGTCCAGGAGAGAGTTGTCAGTAAGGTAGCTTATGAGACGTTGGTAGACTAAGCACTCAAGGAGTTTGGAGGAGAAGGGATATAGGGTAGTAGCTGGAGGGGGATGTAGAGTCCAGATTAGGTTTTATGAGAATGGGAGAGAAGGGCATTCTTAAGAGGAAGGGAAGATACTAGATGAGAGGGTAAGGGTGGGCTAGATGGGAGCAGGCAGTGGGAGAGGTGTTTGAGAAGGTGTGAGGGAATAGGTCCACAGGGCAGGTTGAGGGTGAAGAGGATATTATAAGGGAGTGAATTTAATCACTTGTCGTAGGATGGAAAGCAGAAAACTCATGATAAATGTGGAGAGCAGTGAGATATGGTGATGGGAAGTCAGAGTATAAACACAATAGGAGTGGTAGGTAAATTAATATCCAAAAGAATACTACAGTAATAACTATAAAATGAATAATTAAAAGTTGTAGAGTCTGGATGTAGACATGCGGCTGCAACACTAAGATATGTATAAGAATATAACAATATACGGTAACATGCGCCATCCCACTCCATTTTACCAGCTGTGAGGTGATCCAATGTGACTAGGAATGACTGGGAGGAATGTTCTTCATATTAATACATCAAATTTCCTTGATTTTAATAAAATACAGATCCAAAACATTTGACAAAACCAACACTGGGTCAGCGCTCACCTCTAATCATACCCATTCTGGATCCCTGTGTCTTATATGCATGGTGAGTGGTCTGGATCCTTCATGTGGACACCAGGGTGGAAATTCTCTTACCCAGGGCACCAGAATAACCAATTACAGCCCTGGTCCATTGCATAACTGGATAGCTATAAATAGAGTTTCATTGATGTAATATTTTATCTTTCAGACTATGAAAATACAGGATTTAATCATTAATATTCACCTTCTTACCTTTTGCTGGCTATCTGGTACTTCCAAGGATGGCATAAGTGTCTAATGAAGCCTGTAGGCATGGAAGGATCTTTGCCGGCTTCAGACGTTTCTTAATGGTACATTCCAGTGGTGTGAAATCACTAGAATAAAATATATGAAAATAAAACCTGTTACATTCTATTCTGATTGAATACAAATGCTGGTAAAAAAGAAGCTCAGTCAGACAGGTGTAGTACTGGTAGTTTAAGTTCCATAAGACTTGGTCATTAGGGATAAGCCATTATTACACTACTGTGACTGGATAAAAGCACTTACCATACAACCTGACAGGTACATTGAATATATATCGCTTCCCAATGTGTATCAAACCTGCTATCCTATAGACTGTCTGCAAGCAGGGTCCTCTTACCCACCCAGTCTTACTACTTGGTGTTTCATATTGGTGCATCTGTCTTCTTACCCACATTGCTGATAGACAGAAGTTGTATCAAGTTTCGCCCCGTTTACACACCAGGAGATTCTGAAATCCTGCCAAAAGAACCATGAAATATTAGAGAAAAGCATTATAGCAAACAGCACTAATCAGTGGAACAGACAGAAGACATTGAATAGTAAACTGGAAATGGAGACAGAAAGATAATGACAGTGTTTTATTCTTCAAAAATATATGAAATATAATCTAGCAAAGAGGCAGATGAAATGGCTTAGAAATTGGCTTGTGGCTAGGGTTACTAAAGCCTTATTTATAGTGGTGTGTTGTCTAATGTACCAGAGAGCAAATGTGTCAATGTAAAGATACAATTAGCACTTTAGACCACTTGTTGAGCATTGTATCAAGTAATTACACCTCTAAAAAGCTGTAGTGTGACAGAGGCAAAAACAATGAAAATGTGAATATGCAAAATACTGGGGATAGAAATATATAATGGCTAATCATAATTATTCCTGGAAGCACCAAGCTTATTACATACAAAATAATCTATTCATAAAAGTAAATAAAGATACAAGAATGAAGGCAACAAAAGCTACAATTATACACCAAGTGGATTATACAAAGAGGCCACCAACATATTATAGAGCTTTACAATAAAATAAAAAAATGTTATAAAACTGGGTAGTAACTAGACTGAGCGGGTAAGAGGGCCCACCTCCAAGCTTACACGCTATAGGGCATTGGAGCATGATACAGAAGAACATAAGTAGACCCCCCAACATGACCCCCTCCATTTGCTACAAAGTACACAAGGGACTGCAATCAGATTAGAAGGAAGAGCAGGAGTAGAGTATTTTGTACCAAATGGAGGGGGTCATGTTGAAGGGTATGCATAAGGGCAAGTGCTCTATGTATAGTCTAGCCAGGTTCAATAGTACAAATGCTCAGTGACAGACACTAAGGGGTAAGAGGGAAACACTTTTTAATCTGAAATTGAAGTGAGGTGACAAACCCTGACACACAGACAACATGGCAGCAAGGAGATAGAAACCCCTGAGACACAGACAGAATAACTACAGGGAGGTGGTAAACCCTGAGACAGAGAGAAGATACCAACCATAAAGCGCAACAAAAACCACAGCAGTAACATCCAGGCTTACATACAGCAATGGCAGGGAGACTAACTGGGAGGAAATAAATACCCACAGCACAGGTGCTGGTGATCAGACACAGGAGTCTGATAACAAGCTGAAAATGAGCTGAGAATGAATACAACAGCAACCCCTAGTGGCAGGTCAGCCACAGATCCAGACCTAACAAGTCCTAGACTGCCCCTAGAGGTGAACCAGGATAGACAAATCCTCAAACGTAACAAGTTTATACAGTATTTACAATGCATTGTAGAGATAAAATATACGTTTAAATAAACTATTGGACATTGCCCTGAGTCACTATTTTGTTGTGGAGATTTTATTTACATTCTCTGTACATATATTTGCTTTTTTGCGCTTTTATTGTAGGTGTGAATGGTGAAAGACCAGAAATTGACAACTTCCTTTTTGTGTAAAGAACAAGAAAGATCTTATGTAATGAAAACATCACAGAACAACAAAATGTTCTTACTATATAAATAAACTTGTAACATTTGCTCCATTGTGAACTATTGAATGTGACTGTTTACTCTGGACACTGAGTGACGGATGTGCTGTTCCATTGACCTTCACATTGATAAACTGCTTCTGATGCCCCTTATTATGTATGTTTAGGGGCTTTTGTAGGTGTACTGAACTTATGTTTGTTGTTTGTTTTTTTCAGTCACGTTATCGTTTAGTTTGTTATGCTTTTGGTGTGTGTGAATGGCTCGGCATCATTTTACATATATCTACTTTTGAATATTGGATGTAATAAATGATACATTTTTGCTATTGAATCAGGGTTGTGTTTATATAGAAGTGCTGCTGTTGGCATATTGCCTTTTGTCTAATATCTAATACTTTATAGTCATGCTTTCCTCAGGCCAGATTTACGAAGCTGCAGGAATGGAAAAGTAAAAATGTTTCCCATAGCAACCAATCAGATTCTAGATCTCACTTTCCTATTACATGCTATAAAATGTCAGCTAGAATCTGATTAGTTGCTATTGGCAACATCTCCACTTTTTTCCCAAAGCTTAGCAAATCTGGCCCCAAGTGATTTTCTATTATCTGGGGCCAGATTTACTAAGCTGCGGGTTTGGAAAAGTGGAGATGTTGCCCATAGCAACCAATAGATTATAGCTGACATTCTCTAGTATGTAATAGGAGAGTGAAAGCTAGAATCTGATTGGTTGCTACGGGCAACATCTTCACTTTTCCAAACCCGCTGCTTAGTAAATCTGACCCCCGGAGTGAGTGTATACCCATCACATGAGATATCACTGCACTTATACATGTGTGTGTGTTTGGATAGGACATCTCTTAGTTAGTTTTGTTTTATTATGTTTCGCTTTATTATTTTTTTAATACTATCATTTTTGTACTTTGTTTCCTCTTCCTTTGTCAGACCTTTTATAGCACATGTACATGTATGATCTAATAAGTATACTGTCATATGTGTGTGTACAAAGCATAATGTTACACTTATCTGTAACGTTCATTGGTTGAATTCTCAATAAAATGTTTAAAGGCTGATCCAGAGATACACTGTGAGACCTGAGCAATACCATGGTGAAGAGGGGCAAAGAAGGCTGGCTGGACAAAAATTAAGAGGGGGAAATGATGCTGGCTGGACATAAATTAAGAGGGGGAAATGAGGGTGACTGGAAAAAAATTAAGAGGGGGAAAATAAGGCTGGCTGGACAAAAATAAAGAGGGGGGAAATTATGCTGGCTAGACATAAATTAAGAGGGGAAAATGAGGCTGGCTGGACATAAATTAAGAGGGGGAAATGAGGGTGACTGGAAAAACTTATGAGGGGGGAAACAAGGCTCGCTGGACAAAACTTAATAGGGGGAAAAAAGGCTGGCTGGACAAAAAGAGGGGGGGGGAAATGATGCTGGCTGGACAAAAATTAAGAGGGGCAAAGAAGGCTGGCTGGAAAAAAAATAAAAGGGGGAAAGAAGGCTGGCTGGACAAAAATTAAGAGGGGGGAAATGATGCTGGCTGGACAAAAATTGAGAGGGGGAAATAAGGCTGACTGGACTGAAAATTAAGAGTGGGAAATAAGGCTGACTGGACAAAACTTAAGAGGGGGAAAGAAGGCTGACTGGACAAAATGAGGGGGCAATATGGCCGAATTGACATAGAAGGAGGGGGCCATAAGACTGGCTGGACACAGAAGGAGGGTGCAATAATGCTGTAATAAGGCTGTATTTACAGACCTGATATTGTTGAGACTACTTGCTCGTACCTTGAAAAGGGAGCCCGAGTGCTCTGAAACGGTCGTCGCTATTTTGAGCACTTCATGTTTTGGACTGTCTCTGGCTGTGTCTATGGCTCCCTACAGATTCCTGTATGTATATATATATATATATATATATAGTGTATAGACCCCCTGTACACTGACCTCTGCCTCCATACACACACATCATGTATAATATATATATATATCCAAAATGGAGGCAGCTACGAATCAGTTTATAAAGTAATATATATGACCGGTGCACAAGGGAAGGGTAATTTGTACAAAAAACATGACATGGCCTGGCACTCCGGCCATTACTCAGTTACTAATCATGAACTTCTATATTTAAAATATAAATCAGAGAATTAGTTACAAATATCTGCAGATACGTGATAAGCTGTATATATATATGTATACATATATATATATATAGTGTATAGACCCCCTGGCCAATGTGGACCGGCAACGGCATCTTATCTGGGTAGAGCGACTATTTATTCCCAGCATCGTACATTTACACCTAACTTTCCTTACAAAGCCTGCATTGCTTCCCTCTCTCCTATAACAGCTAGGGTTTATTATGTTGGGCAGTAGGATGTTGATGGCTGTGTCGGAATCCTCTCCCCAGGGAACATTAACCTTTATAGACCGGTAGATTTCTGTAAGGTTTGATCGTCTTATCTGGTCATTCACTGCTCATCAATGAATGACCCCATAATAGATGCAGCAACTGCTCTGGAGAAGAGATCACGGTTGATTTATTTTCCTGTTTGTCTTTTCAGGATACTTTTTATGTGCATTTTTTTTACGAGCGAAGCTTTGCGCATTTCTAAATCACAGGCTTGAAACATGCACAGATGGTGACCAAAGGCGTGTGTTCATCTTAAAACAAGTCCAATATATTGTGTGTTGTCAGACTGACGATTTAATCAAACGATCTGATATCTACAAAGCAATCGTCTGTCATGTCAGTGCTTACACTTTGCTGCTGGCGTCATGTGGCCGCACCGTGCGATGCACCTGCCAGCTTCACGTAAGCCCCGCAGCACAGAGAATGGGAGGAGGACGAAACCCGGCTCCAAGATCTCCATGTTACCCGTTTATGCTGCTCACAGGCCGGAAAACTGAAATGATACAAGATGCAGACGTGGCTGAAGTGATGTCACGGCCCGATGGCTTGTTTCTAGAGCACGGAGCGCATTGCGCCCGGTGTTTTCCGACTTGACATACTGTGCGTGCGCAGCAAATTTCTAACCTCATCTACGTTTCTTTTAGAATGCGGCCTTGAAGAAACGTAGATGGCGTTAGAAAATTACTGCGTATGTGCAGTATCTCAAGTCGGAAAACACCGGGCGCATATGCAATGAGCTCCCTGCTCTGAATCCGGCCCTATGTTCCTATGTTATATTTATTCCCTGCCCATTGAGGAGCTTAGAGACTAAATACTTTACCATGCATATATATTTATATACACACACACACTCAACCATACACACACACACACAACCAGATACACACAACCATACACATACACAAACAGAAACACACAACCAGATACACACACAACCATACACACACAATCATACACATACACACACAAACACACACAACCAGACACATACACACACAGGCAGACACACACACACAACCAGACACACTCACACAACCAGACACACACAACCAAATATACACAACCATACACATACACACACAGAAACACACAACCATACACACCGAACCAGACACATACACACAGACACACACAACCAGACACGAACAACCATACACATACACACACAACCATACATATACACACAGACACACACAGGCAGACACACACAGGCAGACACACACAGGCAGACACACACAACCAGACATATACACACAGACACACACAACCATACACAGACACACACAACCAGCCACATACACACACACAACCATACACATACACACAGACACACACAACCATTCACATACACAGACAGAAACACACCAGGCACACACACAACCATACACATACATACACACACACAACCATACACAGACACACACAACCAGACACATACATACACACACACAACCATACACAGACACACACAACCAGACACATACACACACACAACCATACACATACACACAGACACACACAACCATACACATACACAGACAGAAACACACCAGGCACACACACAACCATACACATACATACACACACAACCATACACAGACACACACAACCAGACACATACACACACACAACCATACACATATACACACAGACACACACAACCAGACACATACACACACAACCAGTCACATACAAACACAGACACTACGCTGTAGTTACGGAAGCTGGGCGGGGGGAGGGAGGGTAATTAGGACGGGAGGTCTGGGTATAGTGTTTTACGCTCCTGTGTGAGCGTAGTTACACACAGTTACGCCGGCTGTAGTTAGGGTAGCCTTCAGCCAGCGTAACTGTGTCTAACTACGCTCACACAGGGGGAGTGCACCAGAGCTACGCTGGCTGTAATTATGGCCAGCATAGCTCTGGATCTGGCCCATAGACACAAACATAACCATACAGGTTTAAAATGTAATGTTGCCAAGACAAGAAGAAAGATCAGTAGGATTGGTGGATTTAAGAAATTAGGAAAATTCTAAAACATTTATATATATATATATAAAACTGGTGAAGAAAAAGGAGCATCTATCTTGATTTGTTTCTGTATATTTTTTACAACGCGTTTCACCACTGAGTTACAGCTCACCCTAACCCTCAGTGTTATCTTTTTCTTCTCATTAGTCTTATTTCTGTATTGTCTTTTTAAACCCAAATAATTATATATAGTTTCATAACCCCAGACAAAACGTTCGGAGTCTATAATGGCGTGGAAAGTATTATAAACCTAGGAGTGAGCGCCGGTATTCTTATAAAGAGACCTTTGCAGCTCAGTCACTTTGGATTTGCTAGTTCTGTGATGCTTTTATGTTTGAAGGATTTGCATCTCGGGCAGGGAAAAGGCTGAGGAAATCAGCAGCTAGAGATGAATGGTTTCCTTTAAATGATGATGGACTCCCTGCTGAGTGATAACTTGCATTGTGCACTGATCAGCATTCCACCTCCTACAAATATTCAGCATTTGTCACTGAGCATTGCACAGCCCCGGTCTTCATTACCTTGTTGTGGTCCCTGCAGTGTGCGCCTCTCATGTCCTCTGTCAGCTTGCCAACCCTCTAAAAATGTTCACAAGTTATTAAGTTGATGGATCTGTGTGTGGGGAAGGTAGATATGATCCGGCATATGCTTCTACTAATAGCTTTGTCAAAAATATTTAATTGTTTAACAGAAACCTCTCTGGCAGGGAGGTTTTAGAACACAACTCTGAGTTCTATCCCTGTGTCTTCCCCACCCCAAGAAATTTACGTAAGTGCATAACAAGTGGGAATTAAAGTATGATTGGTCAATGGCTTCCACGCACCTACATTGACCCAGCACACCGTGAAAGGCAGGGAAATAGCTCCTGTATTGTTTCAATAGTTACAAACACATCTGTTACTGACGCGGTTTACCTCATGTCCCTTACAATTTGCATACACACAAGTGGAAGCATAATCAGTGTGACATACTTGTCGGAGTGCTGCCCATTGATTAAATGATTGTTCCGTGATTACAAATCTGAATGGTAAATATGTATCAGTGTTGTATCGTCTTAGTCTTCACAGGGAGATTCTAATTGCAGATCGTGTTACCTACATGAGCCATCCCTGCACGGAGAGATGCTGACTCTTTACACAGGGGCCTAATTCTGCTTCTCTTGGTGCAGAAGATATAGGTCAAAACAGTGAAATTATCCTTTACTATCATTGGGGTAGATCCAGAACTCCGCTTGCAATGCGTTTACTAGCGTAGCGTACCGTCTATACACTTTTGACGCCTTTCGCCAGGCGTAAATACGCACGGAAACGTTGTTCTGGATCTGCCCCATTGTGGCAAAGTTTAAAACTTAAAAAGTTTGAAAAGAAATGACATTTGCATTAATGAGGTGCATTTAAATCAAGTGAAAAAATATAAATTATAATTAAGAAAGGATTTGTGTGCTGTCTCCCCATAGGACTCAGGGTGAAGATGGAGACATAAAAGTGTATATAACTGACTAATTCTGTGCATCCCATTAGAGTAACAGCGATGGCCACAGTTACTGTAATGGGATGCACAGAATTAGTTATATGGCGTTGGGGGAGGAGCTTCGTTACGGGATCACACAGAGGGACTGCCAGGCTTAAGCTGGACACACACTGGGATTGTTACTGTAATATATCACAATTCTGCAGCTGATCTTTGTCGCTGTTCACACTGAAACAACTCCCAGCTGGATGGTTCAGTACTTAGCAGGACACTGAAACATCTGACATTAGGAGCTCCCAAATATCAAAGCTACAAAACCCAGTATGCTCTGCCAGCTGCCAGCCGTGTCTGTGTTGTTGGGGCATGCAGGTGCCCTGAGAAGCACAGGGTGGCCCGACCTGTATTTCACTGTCACGGTCATTAAGGAATTTATGTCACTTCTTGGACAATGCGTTGAAAGCTGATGGACAGCACCGGGGGACAGCTCTCAGCTATGCAAGAGTCCTTCTCCTATATTCCAGCAGCACAATCATACTGTCCCACACTGGGATGACCTGTCACTTGTACGCAGGACACCATCTTGATCCGCCTGAAAGCCTGAGGCCTCAGAACCTGTCACCAGTCTGTGCTGTGCACCCTCTGCTCACTTCACCTCTTACACAGGAGGTTCCACCAAAGAGCTGGTCACCGGCTTAGAGTGTTATAAAGTCCTACATTCTGCATTCATAAACAGACTGCACTTTGCTGGTCCTGTGTGGCTTGGCCACAGTTTAATGTCACTTCTAGGGTCCTGGGTGGTAGTTTCAGGGCATCACAAATCTGGGGCACTACAACTCCCATCACTGTGTGGTTACCGCAGTGGGTGACAATGGGATCCTATTGCTTTTTCTAGAAACGCATGACAATGGCATCCAGTAATCACAATATCTGGAGGACTGCAAAGTAAGAACAATCATGTATAAAAATAAAATGTTTACTATGAGCCTGCTACCAAATCACACGGGCATGAAGCTGAAAATATTCAGTGTCCTTTAGAAAAAGTTGTAGCACATTCTTTAAACAAATATAGAATATTGTTTGATTTTCTAAACTTCATTAATTATAAAATAAAACATGTTTTCTGTTCAACTTAATAAGTTCTAATATAAACTTTAAACAAGGTGGTTGTATGGTGTACAGAACATCAGTGTGATCACAAGGAATCGCTATTATAATACCAGCGGCGGCCAGATAAAGCCTCCAGGTGTAGTGTAGGGTGTAGTGTTATAGAGGAGCGATGATAATCAGTCTCCGTCCTTTCATGTCTTGTCTCACACCTCACAATATTTCCTAGTGCTGGCGGGTTACGTGCAACGTGATCAATACGGCATCTGAGGAATGTAACAGGTTTAATCCAGTGAGATGGTTGTGCTTTGTGGTGTCGCTCCCCGGGGTTTAATGAATGTGTGTTATTTATGAAGTTCCCGGTAGCTGTGCATCTATGCCGGCGTTCCTGGAATCTATGTCTATTCATGAGCAAAGTCTCATTGCTATGTCCTGCAATGTCACCACCACCTTTTATATATACTTTATTCCGGTTAATGTCACGTGATTAGGTCTCTCTCTAATGGAGGGCATTACGATAAGAGAGTGACCTTGATGTCATATTGTCGTTGTGTTATGTTGCATCAGAGTGTGCAAAACCCAGGAGCAATATAACAGATCTCTCCCTCTCCCCCCCACAATTATGGTCTTAAGGGGACTGACACAAGTCTCTTGCATAACACCCCTTGATGTGTAACATCTTCTCTCGCCTCCCCCTCTCTCTTCTCACTATTCTCTCCCCCTCTTCTCTCCCCCTTCTTCTCCTCTCTCCTTTCCCTTCTCACTATTCTCATCTCCCCTTTCCCCCTCTTCTCTCCTCCTTCTTCTCCTCTCTTCTTTCCCTTCTCACTATTCTCTTTTTCCCTCTATTCTCTCCCCCTTCTTCTCCTCTCACCTTTCCCTTCTCACTATTCTCTATTCCTCTCTCCCCCCCACCCTCTTCTCACCCTCTCTCTCTCCCCCTCCCGCTATCCCTCTCTTCCTATCTCCCCCTCCCTCTAACCCTCTCTTCTCTCCCCCTTCTTCTTCTCTCTTCCTTCCCTTCTCACTATTCTCTTTTTCCCTCTATTCTCTCACCCTTCTTCCACTCTCTTCTTTCCCTTCTCACTATTCTCTTTTCCCCTCCCTCCCTTCTCTCCCCCTTCTTCTCCTCTCTTCTTTCCCTTTTCACTATTCTCTTTTCCCCTCTATTCTCTCCCCCTCTTCTCTCCCTTCTCACTAATTTCTTTTCCCCTCTCTTCCCCTCTTCTCTCCCCCTTCTTCTCCTCTCTTCTTTCCCTTCTCACTATTCTCTTTTCCCCTCTTCTCTCCCCTTCTTCTCCTCTCTTCTTTCCCTTCTCACTATTCTCTTTTCCTCTCTTCTCTCCCCTTCTTCTCCTCTCTCCTTTCCCTTCTCACTATTCTCATCTCCCCTTTCCCCCTCTTCTCTCCTCCTTCTTCTCCTCTCTTCTTTCCCTTCTCACTATTCTCTTTTCCTCTCTTCTCTCCCCTTCTTCTCCTCGCTTCTTTCCCTTCTCACTATTCTCTTTTCCTCTCTTCTCTCCCCTTCTTCTCCTCTCTTCTTTCCCTTCTCACTATTCTCTTTTCCCCTCTTCTCTCCCCTTCTTCTCCTCTCTTCTTTCCCTTCTCACTATTCTCTTTTCCCCTCTCCTCTCCCCTTCTTCTCCTCTCTTTTTTCCCTTCTCACTATTCTCTTTTCCTCTCTTCTCTCCCCCTCTTCTCCTCTCTTCTTTCCCTTCTCACTATTCTCTTTTCCTCTCTTCTCTCCCCCTCTTCTCCTCTCTTCTTTCCCTTCTCACTATTCTCTTTTCCTCTCTTCTCTCCCCCTCTTCTCCTCTCTTCTTTCCCTTCTCACTATTCTCTTTTCCCCTCTTCTCTCCTTCTTCTCCTCTCTTCTTTCCCTTCTCACTATTCTCTTTTCCTCTCTTCTCTCCCCCTCTTCTCCTCTCTTCTTTCCCTTCTCACTATTCTCTTTTCCTCTCTTCTCTCCCCCTCTTCTCCTCTCTTCTTTCCCTTCTCACTATTCTCTTTTCCTCTCTTCTCTCCCCCTCTTCTCCTCTCTTCTTTCCCTTCTCACTATTCTCTTTTCCTCTCTTCTCTCCCCCTCTTCTCCTCTCTTCTTTCCCTTCTCACTATTCTCTTTTCCCCTCTTCTCTCCTTCTTCTCCTCTCTTCTTTCCCTTCTCACTATTCTCTTTTCCTCTCTTCTCTCCCCCTCTTCTCCTCTCTTCTTTCCCTTCTCACTATTCTCTTTTCCTCTCTTCTCTCCCCCTCTTCTCCTCTCTTCTTTCCCTTCTCACTATTCTCTTTTCCTCTCTTCTCTCCCCCTCTTCTCCTCTCTTCTTTCCCTTCTCACTATTCTCTTTTCCTCTCTTCTCTCCCCCTCTTCTCCTCTCTTCTTTCCCTTCTCACTATTCTCTTTTCCCCTCTTCTCTCCTTCTTCTCCTCTCTTCTTTCCCTTCTCACTATTCTCTTTTCCTCTCTTCTCTCCCCCTCTTCTCCTCTCTTCTTTCCCTTCTCACTATTCTCTTTTCCTCTCTTCTCTCCCCCTCTTCTCCTCTCTTCTTTCCCTTCTCACTATTCTCTTTTCCTCTCTTCTCTCCCCCTCTTCTCCTCTCTTCTTTCCCTTCTCACTATTCTCTTTTCCTCTCTTCTCTCCCCCTCTTCTCCTCTCTTCTTTCCCTTCTCACTATTCTCTTTTCCCCTCTTCTCTCCTTCTTCTCCTCTCTTCTTTCCCTTCTCACTATTCTCTTTTCCTCTCTTCTCTCCCCCTCTTCTCCTCTCTTCTTTCCCTTCTCACTATTCTCTTTTCCTCTCTTCTCTCCCCCTCTTCTCCTCTCTTCTTTCCCTTCTCACTATTCTCTTTTCCTCTCTTCTCTCCCCCTCTTCTCCTCTCTTCTTTCCCTTCTCACTATTCTCTTTTCCTCTCTTCTCTCCCCCTCTTCTCCTCTCTTCTTTCCCTTCTCACTATTCTCTTTTCCCCTCTTCTCTCCTTCTTCTCCTCTCTTCTTTCCCTTCTCACTATTCTCTTTTCCTCTCTTCTCTCCCCCTCTTCTCCTCTCTTCTTTCCCTTCTCACTATTCTCTTTTCCTCTCTTCTCTCCCCCTCTTCTCCTCTCTTCTTTCCCTTCTCACTATTCTCTTTTCCTCTCTTCTCTCCCCCTCTTCTCCTCTCTCACCTTCTTTTCTCCCCCCCCCCTCTCTTCTCACCTTCTTTTCTCTCCTCCCTCTCCCTCTCTTCTCATGTTTATTCTCTTTCTGTATTTTCAGAGCACTGTAATAATAAAGCATCCTCCTAATTTGGATAAAGCCGAGCGACGATCCATCCGATCATCCAATTATCAGACCAATCGGACCAATAATTGCTGTATTTCTGTAGACAACATTACAAATGCATGAATGGCCCTTAAACGATAGGGCCACAAGGTAACGATATCCTGTGGTGTGCGAGCACGTCAGATACTTATACCCCGCATCTCTGCCTCCTGGCCGGAGATTCCCCATCTTGCTGACTCCATAATTATGGCCATATGCAGCAGTAATAAAAGCTCTGTATTCTGCTGCACAGCTGCCCCGAGGGATGCAGAGCTTTCATTACTTTATTACTGCTGTACATGCCGATAATTATAGAGACGGTAGGGATGGGGAAACTCTGGCCAGTAGATGGCACTACCACACACAGCCCCCTATCTCCCTTATGTCCCTGGAGTAACAGGCACTACTGCCAACACCTATCCGGACTTTGCCGGTAGGCATTAAACCACATCTTGTTGCCAAGACACCAAGTTAAACTAGTCACACACCGGGGCTATAATTACTAAGCTGTGGACAAGCACAACAGATTCTAGCAATTACTGGACGCTTCCCGCTGTGATCGATAATTGCTGTAGTGTAAGGCATCTATAGGGAGAAAGAAATTCCCAGCATAAGACAATATATTGGAGCTGGATATGGCCCGGACACCTGTCTCACCCTTCTTACGTCTATGTGGTGGGATTCCAGACCCTCCAACATGACCCATTCCATTAGGTACAAAATAATCCGCTCCTGAGCATCCAACTGTCACTCACCTGGTTTTAATCAATTAACAAAGGTGGTTACCATAGTAACTGACAGTTGGAAGCTCAGATGCAGAGCATTTTGTACCTAATGGAATGGGTCATGTTGGAGGGTCTGGGATTCTATACCCTCCAACTGTACCTATTTAGCAGGCACAGTACCGATTTTTAATGGTCTGTACCTACTAGAAGAGCTCTTGTACCGAATTCTGGCCTAGCAGTTCCCTCCCCCTATACTCACCTACAGACTCCTACAGCTCTGCTAAAGTGACAAGACCCTCTCCTGTGAGTTCTTAGCTCATATGATATGGTGTAAAATTAGATTTTACACCTAATCATACTTGCAAATGAGAGCATATTAAAGCCACGCCTCTCTATGGAACAAGCCACGCCCACTTTACAGATATACCCCCTCCATGTGTACCTATTTTCCATAAAAAAATGTTGGAGGGTATGGGATTCCACCAGATCTGGAGTAATCACATACAGTATATAACACCTCTGACACATACATTGCACAGGGTCACCACACACCTCCCCCAGAATCCTTTGTGGTATATACATGTTACCCTGTAGCAGCCAATCAGATCCTGGCAATCATTTATGTAATGCATTCTAAATAATGACAATTTGATTGGTTGCTATGGTCAACGCCTCCATTTTCCTCTTTAAAGGCAACAATAATTTAGCTTAAGAGAGGACATTCTCCCAGTATAGAAAAAGTGACGGCAGATAAGAGCCACGTTGCCCATCCAGTCTGCCCAGTTTCTTATTTCATTGAAGTCATTTTTCTTATTAAGCAGCAGGACAAAGCAGATTGTACCTCAATCTATTGTCCCCTATGGTAGAATGTGATTACTATACCTTTCCAGACCTGCAATCTGCTCTTCCAATCTTCTTCGTGTCGTAGGGAACGTGTTACGGTTTATTTTTCTCCCTTTGTAAACATTAAAGGATTTTCTTTGTGTCTGCTCAAATAGAACGTCATTACATCTTACCATTATATCTGTGTATGTATTGATGTGATTGGATGGTACAGCAGTCAGATAATGCTCTATCGGGCTCACACAGCGCAGGGTATGTATATCACGATCAGATAATTAGGGATAATCCTATGGGCAAACCGCTACAGACAATAGAGAAAGCATGAAGAGCACCATAAAGATAAACAGCAATATTTATACCACAAATAAAAGCAGTGTAAACATTTATCCACGCACAATAAAATGACAATGCTTTGCAGATCCATTAGCCTTGGTTTATGGATAAATATACAGAAGTGTTGTATTTACTTTCTCAGTTTACACATTTACATCACTTAAAATTAACACTAACGTACATTAAAAATATTGGGGTAGATCCAGAACTACGTGTGCCATACGTTTATTCGCGGAGCGTATTTTCGTGTGCGTAAATTCGTTACACTCCCCTCGGCACACCCCTTGCACGAACGTATTTTGTCAAGATACGCTGCCCAAACCCTACCTTAACTTTTTCAAACGTAACAGAGTACGTCCGCGAACGGACGTACTGACTGCGTGAACGTACGCAGCTTAGCACGCCCATACTGTACACTTTAAATACCACCCCCCGCCTACTTCATGTAAAACGCACGTATTGTTGACTAACGTAAATTTGGCACGCCCACACGTAAGAAGTATTTACGTGACACATACGGGAATTTCCCATATGTTCACAATTACGCTACGTCAATGTGCGTATTTTCTATGGTGCGCATGCGCAGTGCATACGTAACTGCGAATTTACGTCTCCGCCACGCGTAAAATCGCGGAAAAGCGTAGTTCTGGATCTGCCCCATTGTGATGATTCCTGGAGTTCTAAACCCATGTTATACAATACTAATAAACTGCATTTCATATGAATGTACGACAGGTGAATTCATGTAATGTACATTGTAAAGTAAATGTGTTTTGGTTGTAGAGTTTCTTGATTTTGCTTACGGTACATGGGGCTGAACCAGGGTAAGAAGTAACAGCAGAGATACCCATGCTGGCTGCCCCAATGTATACTGTGCAGGGAGATGTAGAGTGGATGACACAGAGACGATCGCAAATAGACGCATACTGAGTGTCCCGTACATCTGAGTGCAAGACCTAGACCAGCTGAGTGCAATCCAGAGGTATCAGCAATGTTAGCTCTGGATTTTATGCAAGTACAGCAATGGACTGACACAAAGCAGCTAGGTGACCAAATACCCTCCTATGGTGCTTTCATGACATGGCAGGGAAGCTAGATTGTAGCCCGTAAGTAAATCCGTAAAACGTTGTTAACTTACCATTTAGCAACTACTGGCTTCCTGCAGAGATCAGACAATGGAGCGGATGTGTTAGAGAGGTACTAGAGATCTGTCCAGAAGTTCAGATGAAATACCTTAAGAATACAAAACACAGCACATGTGATACATTTTCTGACAGACATGTTGGCAGGGGGTAAGCTTGCCGCCTGCCCCACGCTGGTGCCATTAGGAAATATTTCTGCTAAACTTTAATTAAACACAATTTAAATGTAACCACATTTTCAGAAATCTGTGAACTTCCAAATGAGACATTTGCTGTATCTTTTCAGGATGAAAAGCTAATGACCCCCTCCTGTGCCTTCAGACCAAAGGATGATTCGCTCTGTACACGTTGAAAGACTTTGCTAGTCCTTAGCTAAACAATCAGTGCATTTCCCGATACAAAAAGAAATACATTGTGAATGATATACAGCGGCCACCGTGCCACCAAAGGAGATCTGCTCATACAATAAATTACTTTGACGTGATCTGGTCACAAATACACTGTATTGTATACTGGAAATAGTGGCCATGATTTGTGTCAGCACTTTAGTCACAATGGGCCAGATCCAGAATGTGAGGGAATTTACGCGTGGCAGACACGTAAAATGGCGTTTTGGTAAGTACTGCGCATGCGCACCATAGAAAATACGCTCCGTAACGTAGCGTAAATGTGAACGTATGGTCCATTCAGGTATGTGTCGCGTAAATCCTTACGTGTGGGCGTGCCAATTTTAAGTGAGACAAAAATACGTCTGAAATACGCTATGTAGGCGGGGGCTTGTATTTAAAGTGTACAGTATGGGCGTGCTTAGCAGCGTAAATACGTGTTGCCCATACGTACGTGAGCGAATGACATCGGTTACGTGGGCAAAAGTTAAGGTAGGGTTTGGAAAGCGGATCTCGGACAAAATACGTACATTCAAGGGGTGTGCCGAGGGGAGTGTATAGAAGGTACGCACACGTAAATACGCTACGCAAGGAAATGTAGTGAATGCAGAGTTCTGGATCTACCACAATGCTATTATTATTATTATTACCGTTTATTTATACTGAGGATTTTAGGCTATAAAAATGTATGTTGCGTCTACACAATTGTCCAGCAGCGTTTCCATTGTGTTGCGCTGAAGTATGAAATGATAACACGATGGTCGGAGTTAGGTGGTAGACACAAGACCTGGGGCTGGTGCCAATATTTGATGCAACCTGTATTTATTAAGGTCTGTGCCCGGCTCTGCATTGGGTGCGGTTTTATGAGTGTGTCCTTACTGTACACTGAAAGTGTGTGCAGCACCAGTTAAATAGAAACATAGACACATAGAAAGTGACGTTCAGGTCTGGGTTGCACATGATTGCATGCATGTTATTTCTAAATACGTACAAGGCAAAACCACGCAGAGGTTCACGGCAAGATCTGGCTTATGATTGGCTATGAATCAGCCCCGAGAGACTATAAATGGCAGTGTCACAGATCCAGACTCCTGCAAAAGAGTTAGCAGAAATCGCACGCTACGCTCCATCCCAGCAGATCCAGCGTTCCGTAACGCAGCGTGTTCTGTCGGCAGGGGTGGAAAGCGCGTGTGAGGGAGGAGTTACGTAGATTGTATATTACGTGCCTTTACCTGCAAAGCTAATTCATGCATGGTCTCCATTGGAACTCCGCTGCGATCACAGAACTCGGGATCTAGTCCAATAAGGTTCCTTTGCCCTATGGATCATGTTATAAGAAATACTATTCATGTTTCCCAGTAACACGGTGTCTGTGCTCTCTGCAGTGTAACATATCTTAGTAGCTAGGCTGCTTCTGAGAAGACCAGGGGACAGAACAGGTTAATGCACTTCGTTTGGTCTTGATGGATGTAAATCCTATACTACACAACGGTCTGTTATTTTCCAATACATTGACTGTTTCCATTACTATTTTCAAGATCAGCAACAATGAGGTTATTTCGCAGATTAGATGTCAAAGTCAATAGCCAATAAAATGGTTGGCCAGCAGTATACCCGGGCTGGCGTGCCAGATTAGTGCCGTAATGTGCTATAGGAATACAGGCCAGGGAAAAGTCTGCGCTAATGAGCAGATTAACAGAGCACGGCTTCTGTGAGGAGACCGAGGAAAATCCTCCTCGCTATGAAGGGTAGAACTTTATTTTAGCAAACTTATTATGAAATAAAGAGACGAACGCAAAGCAATAGCGTTTCTGCACGGTGGCAGAGCAGTGAGCATTGCTGCATCACAGAGATGTGGTATAGGTTCCATAGTAATCGGGAGCCTCTATGTAGAATCATTGGAGCTAAACATGGTTGCCCTAATGCTGCAACATGGCTCCCCTGACCCTGTAACGTGGCTGCCCTCACCCTGTAACATGGCTGCCCTGCCCTCACGCTGTAACGTGGCTGCCCTCACACTGTAACATGGCTCCCCTGACCCTGTAACGTGGCTGCCCTCACCCTGTAACATGGCTCCCCTCACACTGTAACATGGCTGCCCTCACGCTGTAATGTGGCTGCCCTCACACTGTAACGTGGCTCCCCTGACCCTGTAACGTGGCTGCCCTCACCCTGTAACGTGGCTCCCCTCACACTGTAACATGGCTCCCCTCACCCTGTAACATGCTCCCCTTACATTGTAACATGGCTCCCCTAATACTGCAACATGGCTGCCCTCACCCTGTAACGTGGTCCCCCTCACGCTGTAATGTGGCTGCCCTCACCCTGTAACATGCTCCCCTCACCATGTAACATGGCTCCCCTCATACTGCAACATGGCTGCCCTCACCCTGTAACATGCACCCCTCACCCTGTAACATGGCTCCCCTCACCCTGTAACATGGCTGCCCTCACCCTGTAACATGCTCCCCTCACCCTGTAACATGGCTGCCCTCACCCTGTAACATGCACCCCTCACCCTGTAACATGGCTCCCCTCACCCTGTAACATGGCTGCCCTGCCCTCACACTGTAACATGGCTGCCCTGACCCTGTAACGTGGCTGCCCTCACACTGTAACATGGCTGCCCTGACCCTGTAACATGGCTCCCCTCACCCTGTAACATGGCTGCCCTCACCCTGTAACATGGCTGCCCTCACACTGTAACATGGCTCCCCTCATGCTGTAACATGGCTGCCCTGACCCTGTAACATGGCCGTCCTCACCCTGTAACATGCCCTCACGCTGTAACGTGGCTGCCCTCGCGCTGTAACGTGGCTGCCCTCACCCTGTAACATGGCCGTCCTCACCCTGTAACATGGTTTAATAGACCTGCACCTGTGTTACTCTCATACTCTGGCTCAGCGCCAGTATGGTGAAATGACGTCCAGTAGGTTCATTCTCTGCACCCATCCGGGGGCATATACATTATGGAACTGCCCCATCCAGCTGTTACGGGCGGCAGTATTTCATCTAATGCCAAGCAGTGCCAATCCCTGACCTTTCACCCCTACCCATCCTCTGCCCCTAATGTAAGTGCTATTTCCTAGCTCAATCATCCCATTAGGCAGCCAAAGACCCAAACTAGGACCCTTTCTCGCATTTGTTATGCTGTAAAGATCCCTCTCTCTCATTTTATGGAGTGTTTATTTCATTGTAATTCTCGTCTCCGAGTCGAACAGGGTTTATCCGAAGGTTTTATTGCTGTTGCAGGATCATTAGCACTTATTATAGGTATGCCATAGAACATTAGTATCTATCGTCTTTTACAATGGTTTACCTCTATCCATCACCAGTTATCATTAAATGCAATCATTCTTCCTCTGTCTTTACCCCCTGTTATGTATGGGGTATCCCAGGCTTAGAATGGGTATGTTACCTTTAATGTGTGTTATCAGCTATCCCATTACCCAAAATATATTCATGGTCTATCGTCTGTCAGGACACAACCCCACTGACCATTATTAGAGGTGAATAATTCTGCCTTTAGTAGTATGTTCCCCAGTGATTGGGTGTAGAGTAACTATAGTATAAATAAATCATCAGCCACTGGAAAATAACCTCACCACATACACACAACAAGGATTAATGACAATTCACAGTGTGTCATTACTGTATGAAGAGTGGTTGGTCATTATATAGAGACACTAAGTGACGAGATGTTTATGATCAGGACACAATGTCGCCGCAGGCCGTTATAGGTAATATATTTCATGTAGGCTGCAGTAGGGGCAATGGAATGTAAACCCGACCCCAGAGGATTTGTAGATTACCAATAAATAGAACATATGGGGAGTCACCTATTGCGGCTAAATGGTTTATAAGACTTTGATGTTTCTTTACATCTGCTGGTATTGTAGAGGTTCGTTGATATAAGTGCAAAGCATGTGCGAGAGAGAGAAGACCACAAAGACACGGATTCCCTTACATGTGTCTGTTGTGTCAGTCACGCAGTAGCCCTAGTGCCTCCATGCCACGAATAGCAAGGGTTGTGCAACACAGACATGGCTTCTCCAGACCCAGTTGGCATAGCTCTAGTTACCTTTATCTATTTTAATGAACTAATGTCTTCATTAGGCAAATTACACTAATTTAATATGTCTATAACAATTTTTTCTCTCTTTTATTTATGACTTTTATATCACGTTCAAAAGATGTAAAGTGAATTTTGCATTTATATTGAAGATGGGTATTCTCAGCGAGCGCGCACACACACACACACACACACACGCACACATATATATACATCTCTATCCCCATTTCCTGCATACACATTAATAGCAAATATGTATTCGTCTCTACAATAGACAATTAGTATAGTACTTTTAGGCTACATAGACATTTAGCATAGTACTTTTAGGTTACATAGACATTTAGTATTGTACTTTAGGTTACATAGCCTTTTAGTATTGTACTTTTAGGTTACATAGACTTTTAGTATAGTACTTTTAGGTTACATAGACTTTTAGGTTACATAGACATTTAGTATTATACTTTTAGGTTACATAGACTTTTAGTATAGTACTTTTAGGTTACATAGACTTTTAGGTTACATAGACATTTAGTATAATACTTTTAGGTTACATAGACTTTTAGTATAGTACTTTTAGGTTACATAGACATTTAGTATATTACTTTTAGGTTACATATACTTTTTGTATAGTACTTTTAAGTTACATAGACTTTTAGTATTGTACTTTAAGGTTACATAGACTTTTAGTATAGTACTTTTAGATTATATAGACCTTTAGTATAGTACTTTTAGGTTATACAGACATTTAGTATAGTGCTTTTAGGTTATACAGACATTTAGTATAGTGCTTTTAGGTTACATAGACTTTTAGTGTAGTACTTTTAGGTTACATAGACTTTTAGTGTAGTACTTTTAGGTTACATAGACATTTAGTATAGTATTTTTAAGTTACATAGACATTTTGTATAGTACTTTTCGGTTACATAGACTTTTAGTATAGTACTTTTAGGTTACATATACTTTTTGTATAGTACTTTTAGGTTACATAGACATTTAGCATTGTACTTTTAGGTTACATAGACTTTTAGTATAGTACGTTTATGTTATATAGACTTTTAGTGTAGTACTTTTAGGTTACATAGACATTTAGTACAGTATTTTTAAATTACATAGACATTTTGTATAGTACTTTTCGGTTACATAGACTTTTAGTATAGTACTTTTAGGTTACATATACTTTTTTATAGTACTTTTAGGTTACATAGACTTTTAGTATAGTAATTTTAGGTTACATAGACATTTAGTATTGTACTTTTAGGTTACATAGACTTTTAGTATAGTATGTTTATGTTATATAGACTTTTAGTATAGTACTTTTAGGTTACATAGACTTTTAGTATAGTACTTTTAGGTTACATAGAATTTTAGGTTACATAGACATTTAGTATAGTACTTTTAGGTTACATATACTTTTAGGTTACATAGACATTTAGTATAGTAATTTTAGGTTACATATACTTTTTGTATAGTACTTTTAAGTTACATAGACATTTAGTATTGTACTTTAAGGTTACATAGACTTTTAGTATTGTACTTTAAGGTTACATAGACTTTTAGTATTGTACTTTTAGGTTATATTGACTTTTAGTATAGTACTTTTAGATTATACAGACATTTAGTATAGTACTTTTAGGTTATACAGACATTTAGTATAGTGCTTTTAGGTTATACAGACATTTAGTATAGTGCTTTTAGGTTACATAGACTTTTAGTGTAGTACTTTTAGGTTACATAGACATTTAGTATAGTATTTTTAAGTAACATAGACATTTTTTATAGTACTTTTCGGTTACATAGACTTTTAGTATAGTACTTTTAGGTTACATAGACTTTTAGTATAGTACGTTTATGTTATATAGACTTTTAGTATAGTACTTTTAGGTTACATAGACATTTAGTATAGTAATTTTAGGTTATATAGACTTTTAGTATAGTACTTTTAGGTTACAATAGACTTTTATTATATTACTTTTAGGTTATATAGACATTAAGTATAATACTTTTAGGTTACATAGACATTTAGTATAGTACTTTTAGGTTACATAGACATTTAGTATAGTACTTTTAGGTTACATAGACATTTAGTATAGTACTTTTAGGTTACATAGACTTTTAGTATAATACTTTTAGGTTACAGAGACCTTTAGTATAGGACTTTTGAGTTTTGCTATGCATCAATGTTATTCATTTTCATTTGTAGACCCTTCATTGGCCCATAGAGTATGATAAGTTGCTCCACAAAACAGCTAAAAGATCAGACAGTCAATTTTAATTATAGTATTTTCCAATTGATTGTGGCTGCGCCGCGCTCCTCACCTGGGATGATGGATGTCGGTGTCATTGTGCGTGGCCAAAGTATGATGCTGCGGTTATTAAATTGTAGCCTCTGGGAGTCTATAGAAAGTCACAGGGCAGCGAGCGCCTCGTCATGAAATCTCCTTTAGATAAGACATTTGTTACCTCGGTATGATCACCGCGTGGGTTTCTGCAAATAGACAGATATCACATGAAGACTCAGAATTCTTTCACCTGTCAGACCTGGGTCCTATGTAATAATATATATGTAAGAAAGTGGCCCAGCACCGATCCTGCACTACGTGCGTGCTGTACGTAATTCCCCCATCTAGAAGGTTGTGCACCTGCCGTAAGGGTTGGCATACGTAATTTATGTTACATACACCGTCTCTTACAAGAAAGGGACTGTCCCCCCCCCCCATTACAAGTGTCATATCTCCGCCGTCCAGGAGGAGATAGACATGGTAATGAGGGGATGGGGTGGGGGAAGTCCCGTTACGATCAGGACACGTAACTGTCCAGATTTGCTACTGAGAGCGGGGAGTGCAGGGGGCGGCCGTAATGACCTCAGGCACCCGTAAGTCTGGATCCGGCCCATTGCCATTAAGCATCAATAAACTATGCTATCTGTAACACAACAAGCAGAAACATTCGTTACACACACAAGGCCTCTCTGCTGTGGTGGTCTCTATATTGGGTCATATAACCCGAAGCACCACTTTAAAGCCCCAAAAAAATAGCTTCTGTGGCAGGGCCGGAATAATCACGGGGCGACCCAGGCCACCATACACCAAGGCCCAACATATTTCTAATCTCCAGGCAGGGCTGGACTAGCCATCTGGCTCATCTAGCAAATGCCAAATGGGCCTGTGCAGTCCAGGCCAATGGAGGGCTTGTAGACACGCTCGCAGACTTACCGGAGCTATGAATTCCCATGGCCCTGTCGAGGTTAGTGCGCAGCTTTCATTTGCAGACAGACACCAAGGTAAGTTAAGGGTTAAACCACACTGTATGGCTTCTGATGGGAGACCACGTTCTTGCCTCTTCCAGCCTGCAGGTGATTTTCCTCTCTTTGAAGCAACCGACATCATTAGTCACATGATATCAGACGCGGGAAGGAGCAGCACAGCACCGCGGCTTTGAAGAGGGAAACGCTCGCAGCTTTCCTGAGGAGCTTCTCCCCATCCAGCAAGGCAGCTCTCCACCTGAGCCCCCGATGAGGGTGCCGGATGGGAACCCTGCAATGGTCACTTATGTAATATATATACACACACACACACACACACACATATATATATATATATATATATATATATATAAACAATATAATGCGCTCACGCTCAGTTGAGTCTAGATATATTGCCAGAAGTGCATGCAAATAAAGTTCATATAGCACCAGATCCGTCTATGACGAGACCACGTCTTCTCCTTTAAGGTACTCGGATCCCAGGTCCGTGCGAGTGTCTGTAGAGGAGAGAAGGGAAAACAAGGGGACGCCTCGTGGTGCAATAAACTTCTTTATTTAGGACACAACATAGGACACAGAGGGATCACCGATAGGACAGTCTCGTGCCATTAAAAATCTTGTACCCGTGGGATGGCTGTTACTAAAAGAGGTTGCATAATTCTTTGGACAGAAAAGTCCAGACAAAGCAACTGGACAAGTACAGTAATTTTTACATTAACTAGGAAAATTGAAATGAGTAACAACCAGCCCACGGGTTTGTATATATATGGCAGTGTCATGTTAAAAATCCCCTATGGCGTAGCATGAGTTAACAGCCGGTTACTCCTCCCCCCCCCCGTTAGCTTAAATAGACTGTTATTTCTGGTCTCCCCCACCCCCTGATGAAGTCACCAATGTGATGAAACGCGTAGGGACGGAGACCTATCCACGTGTGTTTCACTGTTGATGCTGCCAGAGCCGACACTGCGTTCCACGAGCTGCCAGGACACTGGGTTCTTGTGAGTGCTGGTCTCTCTGTGCTTCACATTGTTCAATGCTATGATACAAGATTTTTAATGGCACGAGACTGTCCTATCGGTGATCCCTCTGTGTCCTATGTTGTGTCCTAAATAAAGAAGTTTATTGCACCACGATGCGCCCTCTTGTTTTCCCTTCTCATATATATATATATATATATACACACACACACACTGTCAGCTGCTGATCCCAGATGCTTCCAAACACAGTTACACAAAACGATGGTTGCTCAGGGCATTTTCTCTCCTCTGTCTCCGGCAGATTACTTTTTCCATTCACGTGTCTGTACATATTATATTAAACAGCAAACGGCATAGTGTCCAGGCATGCACACATCAGACAAACCAATCATATAAATAAAGAGACGGACACCGATAGCTTGGGATTAAACCAGGGAACATGGTATTTATTTAAATGGGATAATTGAATGGAATAATTAACCTAACTGGTATTGACTCAAAGCGAGTCATTATAAAGGCAGTTAGGTGGCACCAGAAGCGGTGGGGTCCAGCAAAGTTCCACCTTTAAAGAGGTCAACCACCTTGACCTTGGCGCTACTCCCCCTTGTCTGATCCTCCAGCAGGATGCTCTGCCCGTTCCCAAAGGGGCTCGACCGTTTCAGATCTGATACCCCCATCCACTGGCTGTGTTGCTATAGGATCAGAACTACCTCCGCTCCCACAAACCACAACAACACCCCCAGCGCCAACCTTTGCTTTTGCTGAGACCTCCACCGCAACCGCCCCACCATGCTCCGACTGTAAAGAAAAGTTAACTTCTCATATATAACACATTAAGGGAGGGAGAAAAATCCTACAGCAAGTGCCCCCCACTCCCCTCACTAACACTATTTATATAATCCCACCCCCTGCCTACAGCCCAACTCCACCCCCCACCTAGGACACCTGCCTGCTATTTAAGTCCCTGCGGCCCTATGGGGCCCTTGGTTCTCAAACTGGCTTATTTTTTTATGGTAACCGTCCTTTCGCCTAATATTTTCTATTCTTTTCTTGTAATATATATTGCTGGGTCGACCTGCCGGCCTCACGATCCTTTCCTGGTCTCTCCTCACAAGACACATCTCGCTGCCCTTGGTAGTCAGTAGCTTGTGTTGCACAGTGAGCCTGTCCTGTTTTCTTGCAGTACACGCAGAACAGGGATTGTGAGGTCTAGTTGATAGAATGCTGGCTCAATCTTCCACACAGACATCCTAAATCAAGCCTCAATTCTCCCAAAATAATAAGTGTTAAAGAGAAAGAGCAGTTTTTCTGGTTTTCCTGCAGATGCCTTTCTGTCTCGTGAAATTGGTTTTCTGTACATAGCATTGCTGGGTGGCCAATGAGAAGCTTCTAATGACTGCACGGACTGTCTTTACTACCCAGGAGCATCAAATCCCTAAATCTTACAGCATATGCTCATTATTAATCGATAGAGAACACATGAGCAGCATTACATGGCAGGTTATCTGGATTTCCTGGGTACCAGGCCATTGCTGACAAATGAGAAACGGATTCTGCTGCAATTTAGGGAGAAGCTTCTGTAATAAATGAATTGCTCTGTCCCAGTCCCTTCACACGGTGCCATTGACAAGATGCAGATCAGGTAACATTCAATAATGAAAAATCCATGGAGCCGCCTTCAGGAAAATATTTCCACGGAAAACGAGCAGCGGCTAAAACAAGCTTAATGACAGGTCTAATCAATCAGTCTCCAAAAAGCATTGCCCCGTGCAGGCTAATCAATCCGCTCAATCATTAGAACCTTGCCACTAGCTTTTTATTGCCGTAGTTGTAGCCACAGAAAGTGAGGCTGCCGGGATCAATAAGCCCCGCAAGGAAAAGAGCCGAGGTAGAAAATAATTGGGGGGAAGAGAGAGAAGTGGATGTGTTATGGAAACCGATGTCCTGAGGAAGAGATAGACCGTCCGGTAATGTGAGCAGAATGCTATGGTGATCAGTGTCACGCAGACCAAGGGGACTTCACACCCTGCACCCATAAAATAAACCGTATCAGGTGGGACTGAATTAAAGGCTTCTGGGGTATACTTTTATGAAGTCGTTGGTGGAGATCAAGCGGCTTGCAGCCTTTTCCTCTGGCTATTGGCTGTGGCAAGTGCATCCTTTAATGGGTCTGGTCTTGGCGTCATGCGTTTTGGTCTAAATGAGTTTTAACTTCACAAAAATATTCCACCCGTGGCTCTTTAGATGTTTTGCTTGTTATTGGCTAAGCCTTTGCCATCACAGCATGCTGGGATTTGTAGTTGCACAATGCCTAGAGAGCCAGGGGTTAGCAAGGCCTGCAGTCCAGTACTCCAAACAAGGTTTGCTTGGACTTCTCTACATAAGCCATGCCAGTATAGTGTTCCCGGCACGAGCATGTTTAATATGCCCATTGATTCCTGCCTTTTCATCTTCTTGTAATGAAGGTCACGCTTCCTTGGTGTTAAATATCCTTCCATAGATGATTATTTATCTTGTGCTGGGAAGTTAATGATCTCTGTGAGCGATCTAGTGATGGATGGCACGGCCTGGCGGGTGTGGGAGTTACGTTGAGTCGGGACACAGACCCTTAATGCAGAGACTTCAGAAATAATCTTTTACCTTCTGCGTATTTTTCTTAAAACATTCTGTACAACATAAAATGTGTCCTACACACAGGATGCGTTTACTTTACTGACACACAGGATGCGTTTACTTTACTGACACACAGGATGCGTTTACTTTACTGACACACAGGATGCGTTTACTTTACTGACACACAGGATGCGTTTACTTTACTGACACACAGGATGCGTTTACTTTACTGACACACAGGATGCGTTTACTTTACTGACACACAGGATGCGTTTACTTTACTGACACACAGGATGCGTTTACTTTACTGACACACAGGATGCGTTTACTTTACTGACACACAGGATACGCTTACTTTACTGACACACAGGATGCGTTTACTTTACTGTACTGTACCGCAGGATGCGTTTACTTTACTGACACACAGGATGCGTTTACTTTACTGACACACAGGATGCGTTTACTTTACTGACACACAGGATGCGTTTACTTTACTGACACACAGGATGCGTTTACTTTACTGACATGACAGATGCGTTTACTTTACTGACACACAGGATGCGTTTACTTTACTGACACACAGGATGCGTTTACTTTACTGACACACAGGATGCGTTTACTTTACTGACACACAGGATGCGTTTACTTTACTGACACACAGGATGCGTTTACTTTACTGACACACAGGATGCGTTTACTTTACTGACACACAGGATGCGTTTACTTTACTGACACACAGGATGCGTTTACTTTACTGACACACAGGATGCGTTTACTTTACTGACACACAGGATGCGTTTACTTTACTGACACACAGGATGCGTTTACTTTACTGACACACAGGATGCGTTTACTTTACTGACACACAGGATGCGTTTACTTTACTGACACACAGGATGCGTTTACTTTACTGACACACAGGATGCGTTTACTTTACTGACACACAGGATGCGTTTACTTTACTGACACACAGGATGCGTTTACTTTACTGACACACAGGATGCGTTTACTTTACTGACACACAGGATGCGTTTACTTTACTGACACACAGGATGCGTTTACTTTACTGACACACAGGATGCGTTTACTTTACTGACACACAGGATGCGTTTACTTTACTGACACACAGGATGCGTTTACTTTACTGACACACAGGATGCGTTTACTTTACTGACACACAGGATGCGTTTACTTTACTGACACACAGGATGCGTTTACTTTACTGACACACAGGATGCGTTTACTTTACTGACACACAGGATGCGTTTACTTTACTGACACACAGGATGCGTTTACTTTACTGACACACAGGATGCGTTTACTTTACTGACACACAGGATGCGTTTACTTTACTGACACACAGGATGCGTTTACTTTACTGACACACAGGATGCGTTTACTTTACTGACACACAGGATGCGTTTACTTTACTGACACACAGGATGCGTTTACTTTACTGACACACAGGATGCGTTTACTTTACTGACACACAGGATGCGTTTACTTTACTGACACACAGGATGCGTTTACTTTACTGACACACAGGATGCGTTTACTTTACTGACACACAGGATGCGTTTACTTTACTGACACACAGGATGCGTTTACTTTACTGACACACAGGATGCGTTTACTTTACTGACACACAGGATGCGTTTACTTTACTGACACACAGGATGCGTTTACTTTACTGACACACAGGATGCGTTTACTTTACTGACACACAGGATGCGTTTACTTTACTGACACACAGGATGCGTTTACTTTACTGACACACAGGATGCGTTTACTTTACTGACACACAGGATGCGTTTACTTTACTGACACACAGGATGCGTTTACTTTACTGACACACAGGATGCGTTTACTTTACTGACACACAGGATGCGTTTACTTTACTGACACACAGGATGCGTTTACTTTACTGACACACAGGATGCGTTTACTTTACTGACACACAGGATGCGTTTACTTTACTGACACACAGGATGCGTTTACTTTACTGACACACAGGATGCGTTTACTTTACTGACACACAGGATGCGTTTACTTTACTGACACACAGGATGCGTTTACTTTACTGACACACAGGATGCGTTTACTTTACTGACACACAGGATGCGTTTACTTTACTGACACACAGGATGCGTTTACTTTACTGACACACAGGATGCGTTTACTTTACTGACACACAGGATGCGTTTACTTTACTGACACACAGGATGCGTTTACTTTACTGACACACAGGATGCGTTTACTTTACTGACACACAGGATGCGTTTACTTTACTGACACACAGGATGCGTTTACTTTACTGACACACAGGATGCGTTTACTTTACTGACACACAGGATGCGTTTACTTTACTGACACACAGGATGCGTTTACTTTACTGACACACAGGATGCGTTTACTTTACTGACACACAGGATGCGTTTACTTTACTGACACACAGGATGCGTTTACTTTACTGACACACAGGATGCGTTTACTTTACTGACACACAGGATGCGTTTACTTTACTGACACACAGGATGCGTTTACTTTACTGACACACAGGATGCGTTTACTTTACTGACACACAGGATGCGTTTACTTTACTGACACACAGGATGCGTTTACTTTACTGACACACAGGATGCGTTTACTTTACTGACACACAGGATGCGTTTACTTTACTGACACACAGGATGCGTTTACTTTACTGACACACAGGATGCGTTTACTTTACTGACACACAGGATGCGTTTACTTTACTGACACACAGGATGCGTTTACTTTACTGACACACAGGATGCGTTTACTTTACTGACACACAGGATGCGTTTACTTTACTGACACACAGGATGCGTTTACTTTACTGACACACAGGATGCGTTTACTTTACTGACACACAGGATGCGTTTACTTTACTGACACACAGGATGCGTTTACTTTACTGACACACAGGATGCGTTTACTTTACTGACACACAGGATGCGTTTACTTTACTGACACACAGGATGCGTTTACTTTACTGACACACAGGATGCGTTTACTTTACTGACACACAGGATGCGTTTACTTTACTGACACACAGGATGCGTTTACTTTACTGACACACAGGATGCGTTTACTTTACTGACACACAGGATGCGTTTACTTTACTGACACACAGGATGCGTTTACTTTACTGACACACAGGATGCGTTTACTTTACTGACACACAGGATGCGTTTACTTTACTGACACACAGGATGCGTTTACTTTACTGACACACAGGATGCGTTTACTTTACTGACACACAGGATGCGTTTACTTTACTGACACACAGGATAGTATTAGAGATGAGAGGTGATAAATAACTGTGTGATAGTAACGCTGGTCAGTATCTGTGTAATAATATAATTAATAGTATTAGAGATGAGGTGATAAATAACAGTGTGATAGTAATGCTGGTCAGTATCTGTGTAATAATATAATTAATAGTATTAGAGATGAGGTGATAAATAACAGTGTGATAGTAACGCTGGTCAGTAGTATCTGTGTAATAATATAATAATATGAGAGGTGATAAATAACAGTGTGATAGTAACGCTGGTCAGTAGTATCTGTGTAATAATATAATAATATGAGAGGTGATAAATAACAGTGTGATAGTAACGCTGGTCAGTATCTGTGTAATAATATAATAATAGTATAATAGTATTAGAGATGAGAGGTGATAAATAACAGTGTGATAGTAACGCTGGTCAGTATCTGAGTGTAATAAGTAAAAGCATAGTATTCTCCCTGCAGGCATAGAATAACATTACTTTCCCCCTGATTTCCTGTCATATTCACAGTCTGGTTCTGGATGAGTAAGTTATCTTCCATGAGAGTAACAGTCATACAGATTATTACTATGTACTATCTTTAATAGTTGCTTTAGATTAGCATTGCTTTGATGGGGCAGCTATTTTATTACATTTTGGATTTATGAATAGCTTTATTGTAAGTATAGCAAACATTGTTTTCAGTGATTACAAATGTCTGTACAACTCTTGTTATCTTATTATACATAATTAATATTCTATTATTTGTACCGGCTGTTACAGCACTGGAAGCTGCAGTGGGAAGTTGTAATAAAATGTAATAGGAGACAGAAAAGGAAAACACAGTATATGTGGGTGAGCGATAATACACCTTAGCGCCTGGTATGTGCAGAGTATTTAGGAAGTGGACATTTATTAGTAGATTAAATAGATTAAGATGGCTAACAGACAATGGGCCAGATTCAATTGTCGGCGGTATTTTCAAAAATATTGCGTTGGATAAAATACAACGCCTTCGCCGGCTATTTAGCGTTAAAAATTCGGAAATTCTATAGTTTTTTTACCGCTGCGCAAAAAGAGCAGGCAGCGAAGAAGAAATTTAACGGGGGAAAAAAAACCTTTTTTGAACGTCGCAAATCACTTCCTGCTAGCAGGAAATGCCCGGCGCTAATGACAGGTTATTGGCCAGTGTCTGAAATATCGTTCTCACGATGAGTACAGAAACTATCCGGCCGGCCGATCCCAACATAAACTCTTCTAGTCTGAATGTGGTCATTTAAATCATTAAAACATAAACAATATAAAAATCTGTGAAAGTGACCAACAGAACTTTTCATACAATAAATAAAATTATATCGTTATATTATGGCCTCTAAATGATCTTACTCCAAGTTCAATGATATTGTTACTTCAACCTATAATTAGCCATTCAGATAATATACGTGGATCTGCCGTCTCTAGGACCCTCCTTGTAGGGGGGTAGTACAGAATTATCAGCACATTTCATAGATGAGTAGAGGGAAGAGAATAGATGCTATGCGCAAGCAGGGTGGCAGCCGGCAAGGCACTCCTTAGGTCCGTAGGCTACTCACAGTTCTGAAATCCAGTCGATGTAATATAATCTGATCGTGAGTCCTGCCAACGGCAGATGGCCAGCGGTACCGCTTTCCCTAGGTCCACTATTTTTATGAGGTTCCAAATAGGGAAGGAGTGAGATTTCTTGGATATAAAAGAGAAGTTGTAAACAGTTGGTGCACTGTACACAAACGCACACTGACGCGTTTCTTCGCCTACTAGCGATTTCTTCAGAGGGAAAAACCCCTTTCAGTCGGCACCGATAGAGCCGCGATAAGCTGTGGGATTGTCGCAGCTACATTGCCATTGGGACTAACGACATAACATGCAGGTACATCTAGAGAAACCCGGGCACCATAGCAAGTACACCCACCCCGCTCGTCTCAATCCTGGCCAGCTACATGCCCCAGGACAGGTATAACCGCTATCTGGCAATGCATGCTGGGACGCGTGGCTTTACCTGGAGGGACGCTGCCATGTCTGATCAGGAGAAGCTGCTGGCTGGGCATCTTATTCTATATAATAGATCTATGGTCATACGTGAACGTCTGCGAGATTCTGAGATTCCAGTGCTGTAATAAGCCACAGTTGTAATGCAGAAGCGTGTCATTTATTTATAGTTGACCCCGGCTGGGATGGAGATTGCGATGTGTTACACAGGAGCACATTATCCGTCCCTGCATCTTACTTAAAAATCTGTAATTCCTCTAAAAACTGTCGACTGGGCAAGAAAGTGCTTTAAAGAGTGATTATAATTCTATGCAGTTATTATAGGGATGATTTACTGCTATACGTGCTAATGGCCAGCTTTAATGTTATTTCATCTAATTAAGTTCCACTCGTAAGGAAAACACTGCTACATAACAGAGCGGCGGCATTAATAATAATTACACATCACTTTTACGCAGTGTTTTTTGCACTTACACTTTAAACGCTTCCATGAAGTAAATACGCCTCCAGAACAATTCTCCTAACGCATTACATAGGGCATAGAGGAGCGAAACCGCCGTCTGCTGACATTATTAGCCAATTACAGATGAGTAAGTGCAGTGATAAAGCAATAAAGTGATTCCCCGGGATGACATAATGCGCTGTGATGTAATGGCCAGCGATGGATTCCAAACAACAAGGATTTTTACGCTTTACAAAGTCACATGTAGAAAATGTCATTGTCTAGTCTTAGGGCCAGATTTACTAAACTGCAGAAAAGGAAAAGGAGATGTTGCCCCTAGCAACCAATCGGATTCTAGCTGATGCTCCCTGGATTGTAATAGGAAAGTCAGAGCTAGAATCTGATAGTAACCAATCATGTGTTTCTATATTCCTTATGTGCGAGGAGAGTGCTCACCCCCCGCCCACTCGTCATAGGTCCGGCCCCTGTATGCGGAAAGTACTGTACGCAATGCAAGACCTTCCTGTATGAGCCGCACGCCTTCTCCCGCCCACCAGGTGTATCCTGTACGCAGGGTAAGTGGGCCGGTTGGTCCTGCTGTCGGAGAAATACGCATTGTAATGCTGCATCATTCGACTGTGATGCATAAGTCCCTATTCTGCGCAGAAATAATACACAGTCACTTACGCAAACTGCGTGCGTAAGTCAGCCATCTTTATTCATCCTGGATCCGGATTGCGGCATAGGCTGTTGATGTATATAGTAGATAGAGGGTGAAGTGGAGTAATGGCAGACAGCTGTACCACTGAGTTTTGATATTATTATTTCCGGGTCCCTCCATTAATGCCGGGTGCGGATTCTCGGGTCTCCATACACATAGTGATAGCAGTCATCGCCTCTCCTGATAGACATGGAGAAGGCTGGAGCCCCCCCCCCTGGGGTTGTGGCCTGTATCTGCCGCCTCTCAGCTGCATTCATTTAGCACATCTGAATAAAACATTCCTGAGATTAACAAGGCACTTTCATCGCTGTGAAAATTTAATGAAAACTTTCTGCAGCGAATAATGATGATCTAGAGAGATACTCTGCATGTAAAGTCACTCCCAGCCCAGAGGAATCTGCGGCTGCTGAGACCAGCTCTATGCCCTGCGATGGTAGCTCCAGGGAAGATGCACCTCATACACAGACAGACACCTTCTGCGTTACAACAGTGGTCTGGGGTTTTTGGATCTCACGCTTAGGGGAAAAATCCTGGTTTGGGAGAGATCTAGAATATGAGCGGGAGAATGCGGGAAACCCCCCCATAACATTAATGTAATAACTCATTTTACACACTACACTGTGCATATGCATCATTACCGGTACTGCCATATTCACCATTATTGGTACTTCCATATGCATCATTACCGGTACTGCCATATTCACCATTATTGGTACTTCCATATGCATCATTACCGGTACTGCCATATTCACCATTATTGGTACTTCCATATGCATCATTACCGGTACTGCCATATTCACCATTATTGGTACTTCCATATGCATCATTACCGGTACTGCCATATTCACCATTATTGGTACTTCCATATGCATCATTACCGGTACTGCCATATTCACCATTATTGGTACTTCCATATGCATCATTACCGGTACTGCCATATTCACCATTATTGGTACTTCCATATGCATCATTACCGGTACTGCCATATTCACCATTATTGGTACTTCCATATGCATCATTACCGGTACTGCCATATTCACCATTATTGGTACTTCCATATGCATCATTACCGGTACTGCCATATTCACCATTATTGGTACTTCCATATGCATCATTACCGGTACTGCCATATTCACCATTATTGGTACTTCCATATGCATCATTACCGGTACTGCCATATTCACCATTATTGGTACTTCCATATGCATCATTACCGGTACTGCCATATTCACCATTATTGGTACTTCCATATGCATCATTACCGGTACTGCCATATTCACCATTATTGGTACTTCCATATGCATCATTACCGGTACTGCCATATTCACCATTATTGGTACTTCCATATGCATCATTACCGGTACTGCCATATTCACCATTATTGGTACTTCCATATGCATCATTACCGGTACTGCCATATTCACCATTATTGGTACTTCCATATGCATCATTACCGGTACTGCCATATTCACCATTATTGGTACTTCCATATGCATCATTACCGGTACTGCCATATTCACCATTATTGGTACTTCCATATGCATCATTACCGGTACTGCCATATTCACCATTATTGGTACTTCCATATGCATCATTACCGGTACTGCCATATTCACCATTATTGGTACTTCCATATGCATCATTACCGGTACTGCCATATTCACCATTATTGGTACTTCCATATGCATCATTACCGGTACTGCCATATTCACCATTATTGGTACTTCCATATGCATCATTACCGGTACTGCCATATTCACCATTATTGGTACTTCCATATGCATCATTACCGGTACTGCCATATTCACCATTATTGGTACTTCCATATGCATCATTACCGGTACTGCCATATTCACCATTATTGGTACTTCCATATGCATCATTACCGGTACTGCCATATTCACCATTATTGGTACTTCCATATGCATCATTACCGGTACTGCCATATTCACCATTATTGGTACTTCCATATGCATCATTACCGGTACTGCCATATTCACCATTATTGGTACTTCCATATGCATCATTACCGGTACTGCCATATTCACCATTATTGGTACTTCCATATGCATCATTACCGGTACTGCCATATTCACCATTATTGGTACTTCCATATGCATCATTACCGGTACTGCCATATTCACCATTATTGGTACTTCCATATGCATCATTACCGGTACTGCCATATTCACCATTATTGGTACTTCCATATGCATCATTACCGGTACTGCCATATTCACCATTATTGGTACTTCCATATGCATCATTACCGGTACTGCCATATTCACCATTATTGGTACTTCCATATGCATCATTACCGGTACTGCCATATTCACCATTATTGGTACTTCCATATGCATCATTACCGGTACTGCCATATTCACCATTATTGGTACTTCCATATGCATCATTACCGGTACTGCCATATTCACCATTATTGGTACTTCCATATGCATCATTACCGGTACTGCCATATTCACCATTATTGGTACTTCCATATGCATCATTACCGGTACTGCCATATTCACCATTATTGGTACTTCCATATGCATCATTACCGGTACTGCCATATTCACCATTATTGGTACTTCCATATGCATCATTACCGGTACTGCCATATTCACCATTATTGGTACTTCCATATGCATCATTACCGGTACTGCCATATTCACCATTATTGGTACTTCCATATGCATCATTACCGGTACTGCCATATTCACCATTATTGGTACTTCCATATGCATCATTACCGGTACTGCCATATTCACCATTATTGGTACTTCCATATGCATCATTACCGGTACTGCCATATTCACCATTATTGGTACTTCCATATGCATCATTACCGGTACTGCCATATTCACCATTATTGGTACTTCCATATGCATCATTACCGGTACTGCCATATTCACCATTATTGGTACTTCCATATGCATCATTACCGGTACTGCCATATTCACCATTATTGGTACTTCCATATGCATCATTACCGGTACTGCCATATTCACCATTATTGGTACTTCCATATGCATCATTACCGGTACTGCCATATTCACCATTATTGGTACTTCCATATGCATCATTACCGGTACTGCCATATTCACCATTATTGGTACTTCCATATGCATCATTACCGGTACTGCCATATTCACCATTATTGGTACTTCCATATGCATCATTACCGGTACTGCCATATTCACCATTATTGGTACTTCCATATGCATCATTACCGGTACTGCCATATTCACCATTATTGGTACTTCCATATGCATCATTACCGGTACTGCCATATTCACCATTATTGGTACTTCCATATGCATCATTACCGGTACTGCCATATTCACCATTATTGGTACTTCCATATGCATCATTACCGGTACTGCCATATTCACCATTATTGGTACTTCCATATGCATCATTACCGGTACTGCCATATTCACCATTATTGGTACTTCCATATGCATCATTACCGGTACTGCCATATTCACCATTATTGGTACTTCCATATGCATCATTACCGGTACTGCCATATTCACCATTATTGGTACTTCCATATGCATCATTACCGGTACTGCCATATTCACCATTATTGGTACTTCCATATGCATCATTACCGGTACTGCCATATTCACCATTATTGGTACTTCCATATGCATCATTACCGGTACTGCCATATTCACCATTATTGGTACTTCCATATGCATCATTACCGGTACTGCCATATTCACCATTATTGGTACTTCCATATGCATCATTACCGGTACTGCCATATTCACCATTATTGGTACTTCCATATGCATCATTACCGGTACTGCCATATTCACCATTATTGGTACTTCCATATGCATCATTACCGGTACTGCCATATTCACCATTATTGGTACTTCCATATGCATCATTACCGGTACTGCCATATTCACCATTATTGGTACTTCCATATGCATCATTACCGGTACTGCCATATTCACCATTATTGGTACTTCCATATGCATCATTACCGGTACTGCCATATTCACCATTATTGGTACTTCCATATGCATCATTACCGGTACTGCCATATTCACCATTATTGGTACTTCCATATGCATCATTACCGGTACTGCCATATTCACCATTATTGGTACTTCCATATGCATCATTACCGGTACTGCCATATTCACCATTATTGGTACTTCCATATGCATCATTACCGGTACTGCCATATTCACCATTATTGGTACTTCCATATGCATCATTACCGGTACTGCCATATTCACCATTATTGGTACTTCCATATGCATCATTACCGGTACTGCCATATTCACCATTATTGGTACTTCCATATGCATCATTACCGGTACTGCCATATTCACCATTATTGGTACTTCCATATGCATCATTACCGGTACTGCCATATTCACCATTATTGGTACTTCCATATGCATCATTACCGGTACTGCCATATTCACCATTATTGGTACTTCCATATGCATCATTACCGGTACTGCCATATTCACCATTATTGGTACTTCCATATGCATCATTACCGGTACTGCCATATTCACCATTATTGGTACTTCCATATGCATCATTACCGGTACTGCCATATTCACCATTATTGGTACTTCCATATGCATCATTACCGGTACTGCCATATTCACCATTATTGGTACTTCCATATGCATCATTACCGGTACTGCCATATTCACCATTATTGGTACTTCCATATGCATCATTACCGGTACTGCCATATTCACCATTATTGGTACTTCCATATGCATCATTACCGGTACTGCCATATTCACCATTATTGGTACTTCCATATGCATCATTACCGGTACTGCCATATTCACCATTATTGGTACTTCCATATGCATCATTACCGGTACTGCCATATTCACCATTATTGGTACTTCCATATGCATCATTACCGGTACTGCCATATGCATCATTACCGGTACTGCCATATGCATCATTACCAGTACTACAATAAGCATCATTACCGGTACTGCCATATGCATCATTACCGGTACTGCCATATGCATCATTACCGGTACTACCATATGCATCATTACCGGTACTGCCATATGCATCATTACCGTTACTGCCATATGCATCATTACCGGTACTGCCATATTCACCATTATTGGTACTTCCATATGCATCATTACCGGTACTGCCATATGCATCATTACCGGTACTGCCATATGCATCATTACCGGTACTACAATAAGCATCATTACCGGTACTGCCATATGCACCATTACCGGTACTGCCATATGCATCATTACCGGTTCTGCCATATGCATCATTACCGGTACTGCCATATGCATCATTACCGGTACTGCCATATGCATCATTACCGGTACTACCATATGCATCATTACCAGTACTGCCATATGCACCATAACCGGTACTGCCAGATGCCTCAATACCGGTTCTGCCAGGTGTATAATTACCGGTTCTGTGTACCGGTACTGCCATATGCATCATTACCGGTACTGCCATATGCATCATTACCGGTACTGCCATATGCATCATTACCGGTACTGCCATATGCATCATTACCGGTACTGCCATATGCATCATTACCGGTACTACCATATGCATCATTACCGGTACTACCATATGCATCATTACCAGTACTGCCATATGCACCATAACCGGTACTGCCATATGCATCATTACCAGTACTGCCATATGCACCATAACCGGTACTGCCAGATGCCTCAATACCGGTTCTGCCAGGTGTATAATTACCGGTTCTGTGTGATGTATTATTACCGGTACTGCCAGATGCCTTATTATCGGTTCTGCCAGGTGTATAATTACCGGTTCTGTGCTATGCATTATTACTGGTTCTGCCAGATGCCTCATAATCGGTTCTGCCAGATGCCTCATTATCGGTTCTGTGCGATGCATTATTACTGGTTCTGCCAGATGTTACATTATCGGTTCTGCCAGATGCCTCATTATCGGTTCTGCCAGGTGTATAATTACCGGTTCTGTGCGATGCAGCACAGTTTTACATAGGACACAAATTTTGTGTAGCAGAATAATGGATTAAAGGAGATGGAAGGGAAGAAACATGTGACGAGATGCGGTAATGACTGCGATACGACTCAGTGGTCTTTTCTCCGGTTGTAATAACAGCTGCACTTCATGTTTAATTCCCTAGAACAATAAGTAATGTTACAAGGCAGGACAGCACACAGAGGGGTGAGTCTGTCTATGTGACGTCTCCGCTGGAGTCCCGCAGCGTAACGATAAATCTGATAAATCTCCGCTGATCAGTCATTTATTATCATACAGCCTTTCTATATAGATCGCCACGTTCATCCTTACTGGGGAGTTAGGTAAATGAGGACCTAAATTCATGCAGATAAAGCATTTCTCTGTTTTATTTCCTTTATATCAGAATAAATTGATGCAGGATTTCCCAGCATCTGCCCAATCCGTGAAAATAATGAATAGTATAAATGCAATAGGTGATTACATAAGTGCTGACGTCTGTAATCGCGCTGCCAGGTGAGAGAGCAAATGAAGCCATTTTATTATCATTTTCTGCATGCAGGAAAACATTGCTCATTACACACAGACACCGATCAGCTTTCATTGTACAGTGTCATTTAGACTTGAGGTAGGAAATATCGGCTCTGGATCACATCATTATATGTCAAATCAATACACAGAATAAAGATTTGCTGCAGTTACTGCTGTGTGATTGGCTGGTTCTTCAGACATACCCTGCGTTCTGGCAGCCATTAGATTATTTTAAGCCATAAAATGAGATATTACTTTAGTTTATTAATAAAGATTCTTGTTAATAAAATGACCAGTTATAAAGCAATGGAGAGGAGAGGAGACGGTCCTCTGTTACCTTTATTCCTTACCAGAGACTAATTATTTTCCTCTGCATTTATTTAACATTCATTAGGAAGAGAGCTGCTGGGATTCGCAGACCTGGGTCCAGCAGCTTCCGGCTTCCCTTGGCCTTCTCTGTTGCCGCCTATAGATAAAGCCTCCTAATGAGCCCTTTCTAGGGCTGTAATTAGATGATATTTCATAATCAGTATCTCTGGTAAAAGTGAAAAAGCTCTGCTCTTCAGGCAAAGTCACCTCGTCTCCATTTATAGAACTAAAAATACCGATCATCTCATTAGATGAACATTATGTGCGTTCCCCTGACAGTGTTCCAGTTACTGGTAGCAATGGATGGTGTCTCTGTATACATTTGCTGGGCACATTGGACATGTTGCTGCATCACAGTGAATGTGATATTGCGTTCCTAGCTGTGTGCCTGCTGTTGGGCATTGATTAACTATTAATATACATTCTCGTATAGGGAAATATTTGTTATAGGATATAGGTAATTAGCTGATCACCTATAGCAAAACATGAAATCTATATTATCTGTTGCTGTTATTCCTGGTTCTTGTAGGAATAGATTGTGTTTCCCAATAATACCGGGACAATAAGAATAAATCCCCAGCGATCTATATTTATGGAACTAACGATCTCTCGGAGCCCATTAGAAACGAGGACCCTGACTCATTCCAGGCGTTATTTCTTTGGGCTTCACATCATATTCCCCAGAGCTGATTGAGGTAGCGGACATCCCCCCACCCCCCCACCCAATTAACCTGGTATCTCCCTCCTGGGAAAGCACAATCATGGTGTGTAGCAAATGGTGGTTTGTACATAAACCAGGGAACGTTCAGCAGTGCCGGCCATGTAGACCTTCCCCTTTGTGGGTCTGGAAGTGCCCGTGTGGTGGTTCATCGCTGCTGTCCTGGCATTGCGATAAATCTTCCTAAACCTTAGTATTTATATGAAGACGCTGTACAGTCTAATGGCATCTCCAGCCTGAGACGATGAATCTGCTGTGTCCCATACACCAACCTCATGCTGCTGCATGTGCACTATATAGAGTACAGGAGGGGTATATAAGGGGTCTGGAGATGGTACACTATATAGAGTACAGGAGGGGTATATAAGGGGTCTGGAGATGGCACACTATATAGAGCACAGGAGGGGTATATAAGGGGTCTGGAGATGGTAAACTATATAGAGTACAGGAGGGGTATATAAGGGGTCTGGAGATGGCACACTATATAGAGCACAGGAGGGGTATATAAGGGGTCTGGAGATGGTAAACTATATAGAGTACAGGAGGGGTATATAAGGGGTCTGGAGATGGCACACTATATAGAGTACAGGAGGGGTATATAAGGGGTCTGGAGATGGCACACTATATAGAGTACAGGAGGGGTATATAAGGGGTCTGGAGATGGCACACTATATAGAGTACAGGAGGGGTATATAAGGGGTCTGGAGATGGCACACTATATAGAGTACAGGAGGGGTATATAAGGGGTCTGGAGATGGCACACTATATAGAGTACAGGAGGGGTATATAAGGGGTCTGGAGATGGCACACTATATAGAGTACAGGAGGGGTATATAAGGGGTCTGGAGATGGCACACTATATAGAGTACAGGAGGGGTATATAAGGGGTCTGGAGATGGCACACTATATAGAGTACAGGAGGGGTATATAAGGGGTCTGGAGATGGCACACTATATAGAGTACAGGAGGGGTATATAAGGGGTCTGGAGATGGCACACTATATAGAGTACAGGAGGGGTATATAAGGGGTCTGGAGATGGCACACTATATAGAGTACAGGAGGGGTATATAAGGGGTCTGGAGATGGCACACTATATAGAGTACAGGAGGGGTATATAAGGGGTCTGGAGATGGTACACTATATAGAGTACAGGAGGGGTATATAAGGGGTCTGGAGATGGTACACTATATAGAGTACAGGAGGGGTATATAAGGGGTCTGGAGATGGTACACTATATAGAGTACAGGAGGGGTATATAAGGGGTCTGGAGATGGTACACTATATAGAGTACAGGAGGGGTATATAAGGGGTCTGGAGATGGTACACTATATAGAGTACAGGAGGGGTATATAAGGGGTCTGGAGATGGTACACTATATAGAGTACAGGAGGGGTATATAAGGGGTCTGGAGATGGTACACTATATAGAGTACAGGAGGGGTATATAAGGGGTCTGGAGATGGTACACTATATAGAGTACAGGAGGGGTATATAAGGGGTCTGGAGATGGTACACTATATAGAGTACAGGAGGGGTATATAAGGGGTCTGGAGATGGTACACTATATAGAGTACAGGAGGGGTATATAAGGGGTCTGGAGATGGTACACTATATAGAGTACAGGAGGGGTATATAAGGGGTCTGGAGATGGTACACTATATAGAGTACAGGAGGGGTATATAAGGGGTCTGGAGATGGTACACTATATAGAGTACAGGAGGGGTATATAAGGGGTCTGGAGATGGTACACTATATAGAGTACAGGAGGGGTATATAAGGGGTCTGGAGATGGTACACTATATAGAGTACAGGAGGGGTATATAAGGGGTCTGGAGATGGTACACTATATAGAGTACAGGAGGGGTATATAAGGGGTCTGGAGATGGTACACTATATAGAGTACAGGAGGGGTATATAAGGGGTCTGGAGATGGTACACTATATAGAGTACAGGAGGGGTATATAAGGGGTCTGGAGATGGTACACTATATAGAGTACAGGAGGGGTATATAAGGGGTCTGGAGATGGTACACTATATAGAGTACAGGAGGGGTATATAAGGGGTCTGGAGATGGTACACTATATAGAGTACAGGAGGGGTATATAAGGGGTCTGGAGATGGTACACTATATAGAGTACAGGAGGGGTATATAAGGGGTCTGGAGATGGTACACTATATAGAGTACAGGAGGGGTATATAAGGGGTCTGGAGATGGTACACTATATAGAGTACAGGAGGGGTATATAAGGGGTCTGGAGATGGTACACTATATAGAGTACAGGAGGGGTATATAAGGGGTCTGGAGATGGTACACTATATAGAGTACAGGAGGGGTATATAAGGGGTCTGGAGATGGTACACTATATAGAGTACAGGAGGGGTATATAAGGGGTCTGGAGATGGTACACTATATAGAGTACAGGAGGGGTATATAAGGGGTCTGGAGATGGTACACTATATAGAGTACAGGAGGGGTATATAAGGGGTCTGGAGATGGTACACTATATAGAGTACAGGAGGGGTATATAAGGGGTCTGGAGATGGTACACTATATAGAGTACAGGAGGGGTATATAAGGGGTCTGGAGATGGTACACTATATAGAGTACAGGAGGGGTATATAAGGGGTCTGGAGATGGTACACTATATAGAGTACAGGAGGGGTATATAAGGGGTCTGGAGATGGTACACTATATAGAGTACAGGAGGGGTATATAAGGGGTCTGGAGATGGTACACTATATAGAGTACAGGAGGGGTATATAAGGGGTCTGGAGATGGTACACTATATAGAGTACAGGAGGGGTATATAAGGGGTCTGGAGATGGTACACTATATAGAGTACAGGAGGGGTATATAAGGGGTCTGGAGATGGTACACTATATAGAGTACAGGAGGGGTATATAAGGGGTCTGGAGATGGTACACTATATAGAGTACAGGAGGGGTATATAAGGGGTCTGGAGATGGTACACTATATAGAGTACAGGAGGGGTATATAAGGGGTCTGGAGATGGTACACTATATAGAGTACAGGAGGGGTATATAAGGGGTCTGGAGATGGTACACTATATAGAGTACAGGAGGGGTATATAAGGGGTCTGGAGATGGTACACTATATAGAGTACAGGAGGGGTATATAAGGGGTCTGGAGATGGTACACTATATAGAGTACAGGAGGGGTATATAAGGGGTCTGGAGATGGTACACTATATAGAGTACAGGAGGGGTATATAAGGGGTCTGGAGATGGTACACTATATAGAGTACAGGAGGGGTATATAAGGGGTCTGGAGATGGTACACTATATAGAGTACAGGAGGGGTATATAAGGGGTCTGGAGATGGTACACTATATAGAGTACAGGAGGGGTATATAAGGGGTCTGGAGATGGTACACTATATAGAGTACAGGAGGGGTATATAAGGGGTCTGGAGATGGTACACTATATAGAGTACAGGAGGGGTATATAAGGGGTCTGGAGATGGTACACTATATAGAGTACAGGAGGGGTATATAAGGGGTCTGGAGATGGTACACTATATAGAGTACAGGAGGGGTATATAAGGGGTCTGGAGATGGTACACTATATAGAGTACAGGAGGGGTATATAAGGGGTCTGGAGATGGTACACTATATAGAGTACAGGAGGGGTATATAAGGGGTCTGGAGATGGTACACTATATAGAGTACAGGAGGGGTATATAAGGGGTCTGGAGATGGTACACTATATAGAGTACAGGAGGGGTATATAAGGGGTCTGGAGATGGTACACTATATAGAGTACAGGAGGGGTATATAAGGGGTCTGGAGATGGTACACTATATAGAGTACAGGAGGGGTATATAAGGGGTCTGGAGATGGTACACTATATAGAGTACAGGAGGGGTATATAAGGGGTCTGGAGATGGTACACTATATAGAGTTAGCCTTCAGCCGGCGTAAGGAAGGGGCCATATGCCCGCACAGGGGGAGTGTCGGGGAAAGTGAACGCCGATACGCTGTGCACAGCGCATCGGTGTAGTTCAGGATCAGGCCCTTGGTGTATGTTTACCGCACGACAAAATCCTTACCACCATCACCGTCATTCATTTGTCAGATGCCACAATTTCCGCAATGTATACACAGCGCCCAAAAACCGACTAACATAAAACAGAAAATGATCCAAATGACATGTAAAACGCAGCAAGTGCAATGTGGCAAATATACAAGAAGAGATCCAATCTAATACATAGTAGTCACAGAAATACAAATGAAGCATTAGAACATAACAACACAGGAGACGGGGAACCTGCTCGGGGAGCTCAGTCTAGAGCATGGCTTTGATTAAATGGCTGCAGGTTAATTGGACGCTGAATGATGATGGTGCTCTGATACACATCAATCTGTGGCTCTTACCTGTGGGAGACGTAGCAGTCACTGTGTAGCTATGTGGCTGCCCGTTCAGCTGTTGTGTCGGCTGGAAGGGTTAATAGGATTACAGCTGTCGATACTATCGGTCCCGATCATTCTTTTGTTAGATTCAGTTACCAGGGGAATGGCTCCCTTCCTTATAGGTTATGGTAATTAGCTGTGATAAATATATCAATACAACAGAAGACACCATAAGCAGTCTAAATATGGAAGAGGGTATTTGTTGCCCATTATAACCAATTAGATCTCTCCTAACAACTGTCTAGAAAATACCAGATAATGAGAGCTAAAATCTGATTGGTTGCTGCCTGTTATATATCCCATTATATATAAGTAGATTGAGTACATCCCCTGAATTGTTTCTTTTAAGGTACATTTATATTATTACCTAAAATACCAATATAAGAAATAGCAAAAAAAAGAACAAATATAAACACCCTCTTCAGTGACTTATCACGTTTCCCCTGTGCTGCCCTCTAGTGATACAAAGTCATCATGGCGGCCACAGTGGATGTCAGCTCCTAATCTGAGCATAGTGTACACTTGTCGTTATTAGCATTTTCATAAACGTCCTTCCATAACTGTATATATATAAATCATGCTAATCAGTTTTAGGAACTCCTATGTCTCTCACAGTGGTAATTTACCATTTATCTATTAATACTTTCAGGAAGCAACCTATGACCTCTCGCTGGGTAATACAGAGCTCTTCTATAGAGAGAATGCTAATTAGTCAGGGTAGGCTTTTATATCAGACACCACTGTCCCTATAACTTTTTACACACCAGCCTCTGCCCGGTAACAGAAGGTTGCGTTTGTTTAATTGTATTATGCAATGCTAATGAGGGCCATTAGCAACACTGTCTAACCTGCTTGTGATTGGCTGACTGCAGATTGCACTCTCTCTTAATTCATTAATGCGACTTCAATGCTTTGGCACTGACCACAGTAGCTGTTTACTATACATCGGGTTCCACACCTTGTAGGTTTATCTGCCATTGGACCGGATCCTCGGTTAAGAGAGGAAAACCTTAAGCTTCGGAAAACATTATGGAATATGCTATTAAGTCTGGATCCAGACCATTGTGAAGAATTCTGAACTGAAGGATGGAAATTTGGTATTTATAAAATGTATCTGTGATTCCTGGCAGATCCCCCTTCCCAGCGATGTTCTTCTCTCGTGCTGCACCTCTTCACTGGAAATCTGTCCCACAATCCATCAGATTAACCCCTAGCTCTACACATCTTTAAATGATGACTCAAAGCTGACTTCTTCATGACATCCTATCCCAGGGCTGACTCTCTATCTCTCGGAGGGACAAAACAGATGTTAATATGAAGGCTGGGCTTAATGGTGTGATTTATGCAAATTAGTCCTGAAACCCTCCCCCCTGCCCATCAATACTATTAATAATAGTGTTACTGGGGGATGGGGGAGGGTCCTGATGACGCAAATTATGCCCAATCCCTAGTAACACTATGAAAACCCCTCATCACATTCCCTATAGACCTCCCCTCTCTCTATACACCCACAGACATCACTCTCTCCCATCATCTTCCCCCTCCCCTCAGACAACATGCAGGAGGGTTCTGAGTCTCTCGGACACCCCTGGAGACTTAGCAATGTAAACCCGCTGTACACCTCTATGTCATGCAGTGTGCCACTGACCCAGGCCAGGATGTGATCTGCGCAGAGCCTGTGTGTGGTCAGAATAAGCCAGATCTGCTGGGATCTTCATTTCCTAAGCTCCAGATGTTACAGCATATGTATGCCATGCTAGGCCGCTTAGCCTAATGCATCTTGGGGGACATGTATCCGAGGATTATATGTGGCCGGTAAAGTGTACTTCATCCGTGCGAAGGCTGAATCTCTTCCTCACCCATTCC